>JALGBA010001343.1:0-53595 GCA_023970755.1 Azemiops feae | reverse complement strand
TGCCTTGGTAAGGAAAGGAAAAAGCGGAACAATTTCCTGCAGGAGGGCTTCAAGCACCTCACATGCCTTGTTAGTACGACAGGAAAGGCCTCATTCCATCCAGAGAAAGCACCCACAAAAACATGCAAGTACCCAAAATCCCGTGTCCATGGCAACTTAGCAAAATCAACCTTCCAAAAACTAGCAGGATCCTGGTCAGCCCCAAGCCTCCCCAAGGGGAACTTAATAATTTCCACCGGTCATTACATCAACAAATCACACATTGCTTGAACATTGTGAGGGTCTTGTTATAGATCCTAGGACAAATATAGCCCTTTATAAGAAATTTAGCCATGGCCCCGTAACCCCAATGAGTGCTAGCATGCAAGTCTTGTAAGAGGGCCCATAATCGACATCTTGGGAGAAGGCATTTCCCCTCCTTCTCCAGCCTATGTCCATGATAAACAGCACCCAGTCTATAAGCTCTGTGCCCATCCTGTGAAATATATGATGGAGCCAGCACAGGCAAATGTGAGGGTACAAGCGCACCCATATACCACGGGGACAGGGGACCTGATGCGGCAGACTTTTGCGGTGCGGTCAGCCAAGGCATTTCCCTTTCCATGTTCAATATCAACCCTAACATGGGCCCTCACATGCATGACAGCTACCTTATGCGGGAGCAAAACAGCATCCAATAGCCTTAAAATGTCCCACCCATACATAATAGGATCAGTGAGTGAACCATACTCCGTCTATAATGCCCCACGTGCATGTATAACACAAACCTCCCCACATATTTACTGTCTATAAATATATTAACCACACCATCTGATTTCTCCAAAGCCCTCGTCAAGGCAATGAGTTCAGCTTCCTGAGCTGAGGTACCTACAGGGAGAGGGGCTGCTTCCACTACCTGGTCCAATGTGACCACAGCATAGCCAGCTAGCCTTTCTCCCTGCCCCATAAAACTGCTGCCGTCTGTATACAGGTCCCTGTCCACCTCCTCCAATGGCTGGTCAGTTAGATCCGGCCAGCCAGAAAATACTTCTGTAATAGTCTATATGCAATCACGATCACTATCCAGTTGGGGAAGAAAGGTCGCTACTGCGCTCTATATGAACTCGTGGGTTGTCAAGGAGTGCGATCTGATACTGTTCCAGTCAGGAGGCTGTAAGCCAATGGCCCCCCTTGGATGCTAACAAAGCCTGGATGGAATGGGGTGATTCCATTGTGATAGGAGCCCAAAAGGTTAATTATTCAGCAGCCTCCAAAAGAAGAACGGCAGCTGCAGCAGCCCGAAGGCACACTGGCCATCCTTGAGCAACAGGATCCAGTTGTTTGGAAAAATAGGCTACGGGGCGAGACCAAGTACCAAGGGTTTGAGTAAGGACCCCAGCAGCCACCCCTTTACTTCCAGCCACATACAAGGTGAACAGTTTAGTGACATCAGGAATGCCAAGGGCTGGAGCATTGACTAAAGCAGTTTGAATATTATCAAATGCCACCTGACAATCCTTGGTTCATTCAAAGGGTTCTTTGTCTGTGCCTGTAGTGGCCTGATACAAGGGCTTAGCCATCAGAGCAAAGATGGTGGCTTGTAACTTAGCAAGCAAATCACATCCTAAAAGGGGCATAGGGCAGTCTGGAAGGTAAAGAAATTGATGAATAAGGTGAATACCACCCATAAAGCATTCCAAAGGGTTGAGTATTGCAGCTGACACAGAATGGCCATTGGCCCCAGAGACCTGGAACGTTTATGAGGAAGGGCTTCCAGGGGGCTTATTTAATACTGAATGTGATGCTCCTGTACCAATCAAAAAGGGTATTGTTTTCCTCTGACTTTGAAACTGTACCAGGGGTGAAGAGGAAGAATCATCCCTAAGGGCAGGGAGACAAAGGCCTCCAGCCCCTCCCCCCCCCTTATATCTGGGGCATGGTCATGGAACAGCACCCTATTGTACAGTTAGGAAGGGAACATAAAAGACATTCCCTGCTCCAGTGGTCAAATGTCACCCATATACAACACTGGTCCTGTCTTAGGGCAAAAGACTGCAATGGGTGGTCTGCGGGGGGTGCCTGGAATTTGGGTGACATTGTCCCATTTCTCTCTTGAGGGGTCCTACCATTCCTCGCCATCCTCTTCCGCAAGTTCCACTTCTTCCCCCTCCCACTAGGGCAGGGCTTTGTGGGTGGGGAACCTTGGCTCTGTTGTGACATGTGGACTGAGCCAGCATGGAGGAAAAAGTAGAAAACCTAGCCCCAGAAACCAACTAAGACAAATACGGAAGGCTGCTCCATTCCCCTTCTCTCAGAAAAGTCAAGCCAAAAAATAAAAGTACCAGAGAAGAGTTTTTTTCTCTCTCTCCTCTCTCTTCCTCCCCCACCCGACCCAGTTAATAGCCTCGGGAAGGAAAAGATAAGCGCTAACCGTGAACAAACCAAAAGAAAGCTGACAGGTTTGCCCTACACACACATAAAAACCAATAACAGTATTAACCCAAACACACCAGCACCTATGACAAGTCAAAAACTTCATCAACAAGTCATTTCCTTCCCTGGGTGATAGGACTAATCAATCCTGCTGAAAGGAAAAAAAAACCAAGCTAGGAAATTAAGAACAAGCTTCTTACAAATCTCATCAAAACTTAAAATAGGAAAGAGTACAAATTGTACCACGCATTTAGGCAATTTTTACTAGCCAGTCCAGAAGTCTGGCTTCTGTAATAAAATCCACTTTCTGGCAGCTTGCTTCGCTCAGTGTCAACCATTTTTATTTTTATTTATTTTTAGCCTACTTTTTCCTCTCCAGTCTGAGTTACTCACTGTTCCTTTGTTCTACATGAATGAAATGCACATTCTCTTTTTTCTATATTTGCTGCTTTTTCTGCAGCTGCAGGAATTGTATCCAGGGAGGAAATAAAATGCTTGCTTGTGTTATTTGTCCTACAACTGACATGATGTACTGTGTTTGCATAAGAGGTTTGGGGCTGTATTCTCAAATACAGCCCCCCTGGTTATCACTTCTGGTCATGTCATGTAGGCTTTATAAGCTCCTTCCAACAATTTTTCTATCATCAGCTGAAGCCCCCTCCATCTTCTGTAATTCGCACTTAACATCTGGGGCGCTCAAGGCAGTCACTGGGACATTCAGCTGGCAACTGATGAACATCATAAATTTTGCCCACCTTTTTCTGTTTAGGGAGGGCAATCTGCAATGCAGTGACAATAATGTCTTGGAAACCTTTTAAGTTGCAGGACAAAGATCCTTTCTTTCTTTTTAGCAGCATTTCCTACCAGACGCCTTTCCTCTGTTGTTAGAAAGACATCCTGCACGGCTTGGAGGTCTGCCCAGTTAGTGGTATAAGTTTGAAGAATGGACAGAACCAATTCAGAATATTTGCATGGGGTTTCAGTGTAAGAACCCAATCGGTCCTCCCATGCAAAAAGGTTAGATGTCGAGAAGGGGGTACGAACCAGGACCTTATGGAGTCGCCAGTGTCCCCCCTTCTAATAGCTACCTGCCCTGTGAGGGAGTAGATCCCCTTATAGGGTGGTGGAGCAGAAGCTAAAGCAGGAAAAGGTGGTGCCGCAGAAGGTCACCACAACCCACAGTCTTGAAGCACCTGCTTATTCTTGTGTAAGGTCCAAAAAAGTGCATATTAAGCATGCTGAGCATGATCCGTGCCTCTTTAAGTACAGTCTCCCATAGTTTCAAAAACTCCCAAATTAATGGATCCCCTGTGGGCCAAACAGTGGGTATGTCCTGGTGACAGAAGGCATTATACTTAATTAGAGTTTCAATTTCATATCCCAACAGGTTTTAAGCTTACCAAAGTTCCTTATGACACACTCAAGGTGGCTGAGGGCACATTCCTTCTTTTTATTCATTCTAACTAGTCTTCCTGGGGCTGAGCCCATGTGTTCAAGTCACTCACACCACTTGCATAGCCTGTTGGGCCACAAGAGATCCACTGACCTTTGGCTAAGATCAGTATCACGCCTAGGCCTGGTCAACAGCGGGAAATATATAAGGAACAACCACAAACCACAAACCACATACCACTCACAACCTGTTGGAGCACTAGAGTACAAGGTTAGCACCCCTTGCTTTCTAAGCACCCCTCCCAAAACACCCCAAAAGAGGGGGGGCTAGGTGCGGCTGGCGCAAACCCTTTCGCCCAGCTCTGGTCAATGGTGGGAAATGATTCAAGGAAACAGACACACTTTTACACACATACACACACTCCCCCAGGCAAGCCGATGCAACAAAGCAATGTGTATCTTTGTATCTTACCTTATCTTCAGCCCTCCTGAGTATGTAGGAACCAAGTAAAAGGCAACCAAAAAGAAGAAGAAGAAAAAAACTGGTTCCTGTTAAAAACCACAGTGAAGAGTCAAGAAGGGGGGCACCTCCAGGAAATCCTGGAGTGCGCTTGGTGACTTCCCCTTTCCTGAGCCTCCCTAGGACCAACCAAGCACCTCTCCTGTCAGCCAGGATTGCCAAAAACGATGTGCAGGTTCAGAGGTTTTGCTTGTTAGTTACAGGAAAGCAGAAGTTGCCTTCAAGCTTACGTGTTTATTCAGCTGAATAGAGACGGACTCCTCTAAATGAGAGAAGCCCCGAATGACAAGAAATCATTGTATTTATTCTTTCTGATTACATAAGCAACCCACCCAGCAAAGCTGACACACATAAGATGAAGATTTCACCCAGTAAGTCTGGCACACTGTAGATAAGAAGGGAGAAAGCAGAAGTAGCTAAACATATTCCCTTTTGGGTGTTTCCCTAAAGATACCGTATGTTCTCGGGTGGGTTAGGACATTGGGTGTTTTCCTTGCTGTCCTTTCATGACCCTGCATCCAGGACTCTGCAAGTGACCAGAGAGAGAGAGGCCATCTGTACGTATTCACAAGTCCTGGTCATCAAGCCTTGGTGGGGCTGACCCCCTGGGCTACTGGGGAGGAAGAGCACCCTCTGTGGGAAGGGCCAGGAACTGCTGGAAAGCTGTTAAGAAAGGGAGGGAGACTCCTCTCCTCTCCTCTCCCCTCCTTCCTTTCTCTTTTTCTCTGTTTACTATTTCTTTTTATTAACTTTATTGCATTGTTTCATCTTTACCTGAGCACCCCTACCTCCTTGCCTCCTGCCCTCTGCCTTGCCCTTCCCACCCCTCGGTCGGGGCCATCCTGGAGACTCTCTGGGAAACCAGGTGTTGTGGTGGATAAGAGAGGCGAGCCCTGCTGGGGGCTCCTGGACTGGCTTCCTCTCAGCCAGGCTGTGGGCATTGGGGGATGGCGAGTCCAATGCCGCTTCTCTCCCAGGCCACCTCCAGAGGCTGCGGGGGCCCCACCGAAGAAAGCTTCCCTGGGAACCGTGGTGGTCCAACCGAAGCGTGGCGTGCCCCAGATCTGCCAGGGGGAGAAGCACTCCAAGTGAAGGGGCTGCCTTGGGGGGGGGAGGCTGGAGCTGACATGGGACCTCCAGGTGTGGAGAGGACAGCTTCCCTCAGTGCCCCTCTGCTGGATGGAGCTGGGATGATGGGGGAGACCAGCCCGTGCCAGGCTGGAGGAGGAGGAGGATGGTGGGGAAGTCGTGCTCTGGAGGGGCGGATAGGCCACTGTTAGCCTCCAGCGGGGCCCTCCGGGAAGCCTCGGGGGTTTCTCTCACCTCAACAATCCAGTTGCTCAGATTGTGTGGCAGGCCGGGAAGAAGCGGCGCTTGGGGAGCTTGGACAAAGGAGAAGCAGTGGCAGCCAGAAGGCAAGATGAGGCGGTTGTGGAAGGGGGGGCTGCAGGGAGGGAGGCGACCCTCCTCTTGTCCTGGGGGGGAAGCTGCCAACTCTTCCCCCCTTTCACTGCCTTCAGCTGAGGGTACAAAGAGCACCGGGACCACCCAGAGCTTCCCCCATAGGAGCAGATCGCAGCTCTCCGAAAGATTACCCCCCCCCCCTGTGAAGGCATGAGAGGAGCCCCGGCCTTCTTCAATCTCCCCCTAGTCTTTGCCCAACCTGGCCCTGCGAGGGACGCAGCCCTTCTGCTGGGTCGGAGCCTGCTGAGAGGACAGCTGAGGGACGTCGCCCCCCCAGGACAGAGAAGAGCCCTCCAGGCCTCCGCCTTTCCCAACAGGTGTGGGGCTGAAATCCCAGCATGGCCTTCACTTGATGGGGAAGCGGAACCCCGCGGCTCCTCCGGCTGCTCTCCTGGGTGGGGGCACTGCAGCCTCTGGAGATGGAGATGCCCCCGGGGGGAAAAGGCACAGGGAGCCCCCACCCACTGTCCCTGCAGCCCAGCTGGGAGGGAACCCCTCCACCCACCCTGCTCCTCTCTGCCTGCTGCACTCTGCCCGGCTCCCAGAGAGGCTCTCAGCCAGCCCTGAGGAGGCTCCTGTGGGGATTTTGACATGCCTTCCCCCCCCAGGACCAAGAGAAGACTCGCTTTCCTCCTGCCGTCCTTCCCCGCTTCCCAAACCCTGTAACTCTGCGCTGCCACTGCCGCTGTTCCTTCTGGCCCCTTCTTCAGCCTGCCTGGAGCCAGGCGCCTTCCTCCCTCACCTGATGGCAGCAACCTCAGAGGGAGGTTTGCAGCCCGGCAGTGGCCGATCCACTCCACCCAAAACCTGCTTTGCCACCGCACACACGCCCGCCTTGCAGAGTCTGCGGGTGTGCCAATGAAGCTCCCCCCTGCAGGTGACTAGAGGTCCCGCGGGGTCTCAGAGCTGCAGTGGCAGTCTGCCTGGGACTTCTCCCACCTCCCACGCATCTTCCTGCCACTCTCCTCGGCAGGGGCTCCGCAGCCTCTGGAGACAGAACCCTGACATGGCCCGGGGGAAAGAGGCACAGGGAGCCACCAGCCACCATCACCACAGCCTGGCTGGGAGGGAGCCCATCTATCCTTCCTGCTCCTCTTGGCCCCACTGCACTCCGACCATCTCCCGGAGAGGCTCCTGGCCAGCCCAGAGGAGGCACCTGTGGGGACGAGGTGGCAGGAGGGAAGGCGGTTCAGGCACATCACCTGCCACGGATGGTGATGCCCGACTTGGGCATGAGGGATAGGGGCAGGCTAGGGCTTTGAGTGACAGCTGTCTGTTTGGGACAGGTGAGAGGGGTGCAGGGGGACACAGTGGCAGAAGGAGCCTTTTGTGTTGGGAGAGGAGGAGGGTGCAGGGAGGGGAAACAAAGCCAGCTGAGGGACATTGGGCCAATCACTGGAGTTTTAATCCCACCTTCAAACAAAAGTAAATGGGCGACTTTGAGACCATAATTAGGAGACTGGGAGTTCTAGTTCTGTCTTAGGCATGAAAATCAGCTGGATGAGTTTGGGCCAATGTCCAGGAGGTTCTGAGTTGTAATCCTCCTTTAGGCATGAAAACTTCCTGGGCAACTTTGGGCCAATCACTAGGAGACTCTTGAGTTCCAGTCGTGCCTTAGTACTTTTTGATTGGGGCTGTGAAACTTGGATTTTTTTTCTCAGATTAATGTGGAATATCAAAGTTAGAGATTCCTAGATCCTGAGATGGCCGAGTGTCCAATACTGTGTGGTGTGATGGAGGAAAGTGAAATAGTGCAAAAACTCCTTTTCCATGTTCAATATTTCTATGTCTTCTGGTTGTGGGCAAACCAGAGGCATCTCTGTGGTGGCTGTGATTCTTAGACTGACCTTGATCTGATCCATCAGAGCTTTTTTTAACCTGCTTAAAATGGAATTTGCAAAGGGATTTGATTTGCAGTTAGAAGCCTTTCTGAAACCTAAAAGTTGATTACCAATTGCTCAGCAGTATTTGTGGTTGGAGACCAGAGTACCTTCCATGGGTGCAAGTTCCTAGAAACCTAGAAGATCCCCCCCTTACTCCCCCCTTCTTGGACCTGGACGAATATGCAGCATTGAACGTTTGTGACACGGTCAATGATGCAGCTGCCTTCAACCTCCTCCTGGGGAGAGTCTCAAGGTCCCTTTTCTCTGGACATCTTTTCCAGCCTTTCACAGACAAGCCATGCTTGGAAGAGGAGCAGATAAATGCTTTATGTACAAATTGTAGAGTGAAAAAGTAAAGGGCCTGAATATCATTCGATATTGCTGTTTTAATTATCTGAATGAGGAAAAAAAAAAAACAGAGTAGGAAATTCTTAAGGGTAGATACCTAAATAATAACAACTCCAAAGTGAAATCCCAGAAAGCTGCTGTGGTCAACACTTTCTGTAAAGGGGTTTTTATAAGGAAATCAAGGAAAAAATCTCTATATAATAGTGATGAAGATTTGACTCCCCAGTGGAGAGCAAGTCAAACCCCGCATTCCAGGCCATTCTGTCATTCCAATGCTCCTCATGGAGATTATTAAGCAAAATGGTTGGAGCTTGGTTCCCACAGTAACCATCTTAAATCTTTTCCTACTCACTGTCTGAACTGCCACCTCACCCTTGCGCTCTGCTATCACTCGGTGCCAGTCTGCCATGAATTCTGGGGGGGGGGGACTGGATGGGAGGGAGAATTCAAAGGGGAGCAACAGTTCACTGTGTCTGCCTGAGATGCGGTTATAAAGTCAGATGGCTGGGAACGGAACGCAGCTGCACACCAACCCACACTTGAAGCACCTGTTCCAAAACCAACATCTTTGAATTTGATTGGACACCAGAGGACCAATCAAGGAGGGAAAGCTACACTTGGGGATTTGGGCACACGATCTTCAGTTCTGGCTTTGCATTATTGTATTTCACTTGACTTCTAGTAAACTATACCTTTCTCAACAAAGGGAGTTAAGGATCATTCTAGCTTAGAGGTTTATGTTGAGAGAGATCTGACACTCACTGTTTCACAAATATAAACGTTTAGCCATTGTCAGCAGAAATAATTGCTGAAATAATTCAATGAATTATAAAGTGTCAGGTTCATTGAAGTTGCTGAACAGTACTCAATGACTTTCACATAGTTCTCTTTATCAAGATTTATTGACCTGAAAAGGGAGTTACAAGAAGTGACAAGAATTACAGTCGTTCAACAATTTCCCATTTTGAAACATATGCATACGATAGTCTTTGACTCCTACACACTATCTAAATGGAAAGAATATCTGAAGGAAACTTTAATAATTCTTCCAATATATAATGATGTCATTTCTTATTTTTTATATTTATTCTGGTCATAAGCTGCTCCTTTGTATTCAGGTCTGGCCTCAGAAGGATAATGTAGCACTTGGGGATGAAGATGCAGAGCAGCAAACCAGCACTGGATGCCAGGATGGAGAAAATCTGCACAGCCACCATGTATTTCCCTTTGGTGCTCAAGTAGGTGGGCACAAAAGTCACCCAGACACTGCAGAAGACCAGCATGCTGAAGGTGATCAGCTTGGCTTCGTTGAAGGCCCCAGGTAGATTTCTGGACAGGAAAGCCACCATGAAGCAGATGGCAGCCAGGAAGCCCATGTAGCTGAGGGTGACGTAGAACATGACAACAGCCCCTTCATTGCATTGCAGGATGATCCCTCCAGGCTGGGAGTGGGGATCAGAGTCAGGGAATGGGGGAGAAACTCCCAGCCAGATGGAGCAGATGATAATTTGGACAGCAAAACAAGAAAGGATGACGGAGTTGGCCAAACTCTTCCCCAGCCATCTCTTCACTCTGTTTCTTGGTTTTGTGGCCAGGAAGGCTAGCACCACCGTGGTGGTTTTGGCCAAGAGAGAAGAAACGGCAACTGAGAAGATGCTGCTGAAAACTGTTTGTCGGAGAAGGCAGGTGGCTTTCCTTGGTTGACCAATGAAGAGAAAAGGAGACAAGAAGCAAAGTAGGAGGGAGACCAGGAGGATGTAGGAGAGGTCCTGGTTGTTGGCTTTAACAATGGGAGTTTCTCGGTATTTAATGAAGATGATTAAAATAAGGCCTGTGGTTAGGAACAAGAGTAGAGCAAAAGAGTCCAGGATTATGCCCAGATGTTCTTCAAAAGACAGGAAGGTTATAACTTTGGGGATACATTGGATTCTGCCCTCATTTTGATATTTATCATCTGAACATTTGGTGCATTTTTCTGTATCTGAGAAATCCAAAAAACAATAATAATATAGATAGTATAATGATACAATATACAACTTTTTATTCATCATTTTGCAGGATGACATAATGTAAATCTGCTTCAGATGAGGAAAAGCAATGGACCTAAGAAAATTCCTGAAGTTTTAAAGAACTGAGGTGTTCTTAGAAAAACAAACAATGAAGGACACATCCAAACTAAAAAGTAAAAGAATTATTGTCCTTGGCAATGGTAAAGCTTGCACAATCTGTCTTACCTTCCTATCTCTTCCTAGCCCCTCCTTCATGATTTTTTGATTAGTCTTCCCTTAGATAAGAAATTGTGCATTTTGAAAATAAACAGGAAAACAGTTAAGCTACAATCTGTTTTTCAACATGTACTTTCATGAAAATGTTCTGAATGTATCCATTTCCACAAGGCTACCATTTTTTTTTGTATGTGTGTGTCACCCACCTTCCTGAGTGGAGATGGTCCCCTCTGGACAAGGAACGCAATTGTAACAGCAAACTGGCTCTCCTTCTCGAGCCCTCTTGACAAATCCAGGATAACAACTTGCCACACATTTGGACTGAGGCAGGGACTAAGCAGAAAAAGAAGTAATGACAAAGAAAATGTGTCAGGACTCACCATCCATGGAAAATGGGGGTAGAAATGGACTTTAGTCAAGTAGCCTCCGTTTTTCACTTAGGTAGATATGAAATCTCTGATTAGTTTTAAATGGTTATAGGACAGTGATGGCGAACCTTTTAGAGACCGAGTGCCCAAACTGCAACCCAAAACCCACTTATTTATCGCCGGGTGCCAGGTGGGCGTGGCCCACTGGGTGGGCGTGGCTGTGGTGGTCATGGCAGAATGGGTGGGTGTCGCCAAGGTGGGCGTGGTCACCTCAATGTTCCTCCTGTGGGGGCCGGACAGGGTTGGGGGAGATCCAGGGGGTCTCTGGCAGGTGGGGCGGTGGGCAGGAGGCTCGTCCTGCGGGGCTAGGCCAGGCAAAGCAAGACAGGGCGGGGGTGCCATTGTCGCAGGGCAAGGCGATGCAGGGGCCAGGGCGGCTGCTGCCTGACACCATCGGCCCCCGCACACAGAGGCCAGCGAGTGCATGGGGGCCAACGGTGTCTGTCAGCAGCCACAGCCTGCTGACCCCGCAACCAGCACACTCTAGGGCTCCGCAGCCTGCTGCCAGCAGTTCAGAGAAGCCGCCTCTGAGCTCGACGGCCAGCCAACAGCTGAGGAGGCGATGCAGTGGGTCGTGCCCGGGAAAAGGAGAGCATGCGAGGCCAGGAGGGATGGGATGGGGGGGAGGGAAACCAGCTGTGCTGGAATGCGGGACCTCGGCAAGTTAGTGGGCAGCTGCTTGAAGAGGGATGGTTGCCATCTCTGGGGCATGGCGCGAGTGCCCACAGAGAGGGCTCTGAGTGCTGCCTCTGGCACCCGTGCCATAGGTTTGCCACCACTGTTATAGGAGATACAACTACTGTCAGATTCTTCATTTAGTTCCTGCCTTTTGCCCATGGTACATCATACTGCAGAAAAGGACATTTGTACTTAATAAAATCTGGAGGGATGGAATTAAAAAATGATTTAATCACTAAGTGACAACCAGACAGTTCTTCCTCATTCTTCATATACCCATGATTGTAAATCATGATGATTATTTCTATTAAATTTTCTATTAAAAGTTCATGTAGTCCTCGACTTACAACAGTTCATTTAGTGACTATTCAAAGTTAAAACAGCACTGAAAAAGTGAGTTATTATTGTTTTTCACACTTACAACCATTGCAGCATCCCCATGGTCACGTGATCAAAATTCAGACACTTGGCACCTGACTCATGGTTATGACCGCTTCAGTGTCCCGGGGTCATGTGATGACTTTTTGTGACCTTCTAACAAGCAGACTCAATGGGGAAGCCAGATTCACTTAACAACCAGGTTTCTAACTTATCAACTGCAGTGATTCGCTTAACAACTCTGGCAAGAAATGTCGTAAAATGGAGCAAAATTCATTTAATAAATATCTCACTTAACAACAGAAATTTTGGGCTCAATTGTGGTCGTAGGTCAAGGACTACCTGTAGTACAAATAGTGCCCCACTTAAGGTACGAAGGACAAATTTCTTTTAAATTAGGACTGTCAACTTGGAATCAGAAGTTCTTTATTGATTTGTATATTTATTTGTTCAATTCATATGGCTGCCATGCTGGTGAATAATATAAAATGAATTGTAGTGAGATGAGAAGGAGGCGAGGTCAGGAGAACGTGTCCCTCAAAAAGGGTACACGAGGCATCTTTTGCTGCAGCGTGTGGGACCTTTAATTATGCGCCCTGTGTCAGAGAGGGATATTTCTGAGGCCCATCCAGTTATCCAAGACAAGGTCCTTTCTGTTCAAGAGCTCAAACTAGGTGACATCAACTGGCATGGGAAAAAAACCCAAATGTATTATTAAATTTGGAGACTCCTTTTTTCCTAGCGATACTGAAGGCAGCTAACAGTTAAGATAGACCATGGCATTCCAGAGGTTTTCAGTTGAGGAGCCCTCTTGCAATCCAAAGGCCAAATGTAAATAGCATTTCTTTCAAATTATCCTTCATTACATTTGCTATCACGAAGGGCTTTTCTTTGGCTCAAAGAAATGTTTCAGTACTACAGTTTTCTGGGTCAGGGCATTATACAATACGAGACATTATACAAAGAATACAATATTGTAAGCAGCCCAGAGTCACTCTGCACAGTTGGACAGGTGGCACATAAATTTAGAGCAGTTGAATTCTAATTCCAAAGCTTATTTCCCACCAAGTCCCACAGGACCTCCATCCAGTCTTGAATAAACATTGGATTCAGTCACTGCTCAACAGAACTGCCTTCTTCTTTGATATTTCAGGACAAGGAAGAAGCAGACTTGAGGCTATCAGCACCACAACCCCCAGCACTTGTTGGCCTCTCTCACCTGTTTTATGGAGATGATAAATACAGAGGGGACACAAAAGGGTCATCATCTATGACCTAAGCAATTATCACCCCAGATCCCATGTTTGACATGGCTCAATCAGCCTAGAACCTTCTTCTATATTATAGCATCTCAAGAAGACTTCCTTCAGTACTACTGAAGCCTCCTAAGCAGCCTAAAAAAACTATCCTTCCCCCACATTCAGTTCTCAGTGAAGGTCATCCATCACAGTGACTAGGCTTACTCCACTTGAAATGGTTCCTAAGGCTTTGGAAAACAGAAAAAGGCACCAAAGTTTCACCTACCTTGTTGAGCAACTTTAGCCGTAAAAGAGCATCTTGGTTGACAGTAAGTCTTTGTCTTTCAAAACTCCCCAGTTGCTCTATGATGAAATCCACCTTGGAGATAAACACCCAGCTTGTGATTCCCAGATCTGCTGCCACATCTCCATTTTGGTCCAAGTACAGTGTCTCCTGAGAAAAATTGCAAAACTCCTCTTTCGACAGAAAGGGATGAAACTAAAATGGAAAGATACAGAAATTTTAAAGAAGAAAATTTGGCTTCTTATCTCACACGGTCTTTTTACATTTGAATCCTTCTTCTGCAGTTGTCTAAGTTGCAAGCATTTTGTCAGGCCTGCCATCTTTGCTTCCCATTGCTGACATCCTGCCATAATGAGCAAGGGGGGGGGAGGGAAGGCAATAAGGGAAGTAGGGAATGGGGAGATAAGGGAGGACAAGAACCAGAGGTGTCAAACTGGATCGAGCCGGCCACCAAGGATGGAGCCTGGGGATGGAATGTGAAACTACACCAAACCTCAAAGCCATTCCTAAAACATCAAAGCCGTAGGCTATTGAACACTGGTGGACTGGTCAAGGGGGAGGGCCAGGGAAAAGGGGGAAAGTGCAAACTTTATGTGGGAATACTCAGATCCAATTTCGCTTGTGCTGTAACCCAGAGGTCCCCAACCGTTTTCGCACCAGGGACTAGTTTCATGGAAGACAACTTTTCCATGGACCGGGGGGGGGAGGTTTCAGGATGATTCCTTATATTTATTCTAAATTTTCTAAATAAGCACATAAATAATGCACTTTATTTCTATTACTATTACATTGTATTAGATTAGACCAGTGACTTTCTGCTTCTAAGAAAGTGGGAAGGAAAAGAGGCAATCATAAACTCAGCCTTCCAGCAAAACAGAGAGGGAGGGAGGGAGGGAGGGAGGGAAGAGGGAAGAAGGAGAGAGGGAGGGAGGGAGGAGAGAGGGAAGAGAGAGGGAGGGAGGGAGAGCACTGTGCAAGCCCAGCAGCCTTGGAAAAGGTGCAGATGAGAGAGGGAGGCACAGTGCTTAAGGGGAAATGTAGCTTCTCCCCCCCCTCCCCATTGCAAGCCTGGTAGGAGCGAGAACACACACACACACACACAAAACAAATAAAACCACGAAAAGCAGGCAGGAAATTGCCAAAACATGCACCTGGAGCACCATCAAAACAAAGGCAAAAAAACTCAGCGGCCTTAGAAAAGGTGCAAATGAGAGAGAGATTCTCTTGAAGATGCAATGCTTAAAGTGAAAGGCAGCTTCTCCTTGCCCCTATTTGCATCCTGAGAAAGCACCCTCACAAACACATACCTTGGGGGGGATTCCCCCTCCAATGAGGTTTTGGGGAAGCTGGGCTGGTGTGTGCTTGACTTGCAAACTTGGAGACTTGCACGAAGGGAGCACGGGCCCAGCTGGGTGCCGGGAGGGGGAGAGGAGGAAAATGAGGAAGAAGAGGAGGAGGAAGAAAAAGTAGCAGGAGGGAGAGGAAGCAGGAAAAGGGGGAGGAGGAGGTAGAAGAAGAGAGAGCACAAGAAGCAGGAGGAGGAAGAGGAGGAAGGGCGCTGAGCTCAGATGTTGCAAGCCAGTTGCAAGGGCAGCCGCTGGAGAACATTTGCACTGAGCAAGCCAGCTTCTGCCCTGCCACTCTCCCGCTCCTGCACAGACCCCTGCAGACTCGCCACATGCCTCCAGCTGCGCAGCCCGGTCCGCAGACTGGGGGTTGGGGACCTCTGCTGTAACCACTTAACTTTAGTAAAAGAACCTTTCACTTCTAAGAATGGAGTCAAGGGTCTTTCTTTCCTTAATGTCTAAGTTGGGACAAGCCTCACACGGTTTTAGTTGGGAGAACATGAGTTACCACTATCTTCAAAGTTTAAAAAATAAAGATTCAGGAAATTTGACAAACATTCTAGAGCAGTAAAAAACAATTGAAAAAACAAACCAATTGTAAGAACCCATATAGTATTAAGGGGAACTCTCTCTCATTCTATCTCTTCTATTGCTCTGGGTTCTGTCATACTCCTGGAGGGGAGGGGGGAAACCGCTGGGGGCTGCCTCTTTGTTTTTCCCTATCGCTACAATGTAACCCTTTCGCTGTTTCTGAATACTTGTGCTTTGAACTATTTCTTCCTTGGTGTCACCATGGGAGGGGGGAGAAAGAAATGAGCCTCGGGCCTTCTGGCTTATCTCCCATTTCGGAAGGGAAGGTGCGAAGCCACAACAACATCGCTACGAGCCTGGGAATGACTGGTGTTATCAGCAACTTTCCCACAACGGACTTAACACCTGAGGATTGGCCAGTTCGAAATGAGCGGATGAACTATTGGGGTGGGGTTTGCTGGGGACTCTTTTAACCTATTGATCTGAGCGGGAAATCCGCAGATCCTGTCTATTATGCCTGCTGTCAGCTTCACTTAATAAAAGTTCCTTTTGGAAGAAACCGCTTCCAGGAGTTCTGCTTTCTTAGGATGAAGTATTGAAGTGGGCCCTGACACCAATAGAGATTTTTTACAAACTTGAAAAAAATCAGTGAATACTAGTAAGGTGGATTTTCCCAGGCTTCTCTTAGGTAAACAGACATGATCAGAAGAGCTAATTTTACTTTATTGTTACAAATATTACAGAATACTGCAAGTCTAAAAGTATACATCCTCCACCAACTCTTCTTCCAGCTGAAAAGTTAGGCAGGATCCTTTCTGAGTTTCTTTCTCTGCCTGTGGTGCAGCTGAGGGCTCCCCTCCCTCCTGCCTGACCATTTCTAGCCAATGTCTCTTCCCCCATCCCCAAGGGTCATTCCCACATCTCATTATACTTTGCTAATAGATTGTAGGAATGCTTGTGATATAAGTTGATTTCATCAATGTATTAACAAATTTATTCATAAAGTCATCACTAGAAACCTAGTTAAGTGAGGGTTGGATAGTGTGATAATTAAGTAGGGAAAAACTGTCCTAAAATTGAACTCAAATAATTTTTAATGCTCCTCATAGACCTGGGAAAGATATGAATTACAATTACTCGTTGATCATCAACTCTTCAATATATTCATTAATAAAGGCAGATAAAATTGATAAATGATTGTTGTTATGTATGATTTACACCAAGTCTTATTTAGATCACTTTTAAGATTTCCAGCTTCCAGAAAAAATATTTACAATTTCGCAATAGAGAGAGCATCATAAATAAAATCTAATAGAAAAATATCTGCTGTTTATCAATTTGAATTTGACAAACTATGGTATCTTGTGTAAGAACAGACATAGGGGAACTAAATGTAGATCTATCATTAAGGTTTCATTTGTACTATTTTTGATATTATTATGTATGTATAATGGTCACTGATTATAATAAATTGATGATATCAACTAATTTGTTAGATAATCATATAATTAACAATAATTTAATGTATTAGAAGAAGGATGATGTATAAAATGTGACAAGAATATTTATGAAAATATTTGTTTCAAATTTACAGTGAATGATAATGTAATTATAAGAAATGTATAGTGAAATTGTATAAAATGATATAAGATAAGATATTTAAAATATTTAAAATATTTAAAATTGTCAAAGAAATTTAAAGGTGTTTCAAATTCTGTTGCAAAAACAATTGTAAAGAAGGTCTTCCTATTATGCATGGCTGACTTGTGACAAGGCAAAGTATTATAAGGACTAGATTTATGTTTCAGTCCAGAAGGTTCTTAAAAATAATATAATGGAATCCAGAATTTTTTTCATTTTGGATTACTAGATAAGGAATTGGAAAAACTGGAACTTTGTTCTATATATGCTGAGTGCAGTGAAAATTTTATGCAGTTAAAAATGGAAAGACATTTGACCAATGGAAGAAAGGATTGAGAACCTGATGAAATTGGGGGGATGGCAGATTAACAAATTGATTAAGGAAAAGAAGGTAAATAGTTTTGTTTCCACTTGGAAACCACTTCTGGACTTTCTGGTCAAAAGAGATATAAATGATATTTTGATTTCTAGCTTTGATAGTCCTGACCATTACTTATTATTTCTATATAGAGTATCTGTCATGATGCACACTTTGGAACACTATCCCATGAATGATTAAATTGACCAAAACTCTTGCCTTTTTCTACCATAAAGAGGTTCAGATAGTTCCTCTCAATCTTCTTTGGATATTTTCTAAAAAGTAACTAAGTTTGATGGATCCTTGTTAGGACCCCATACCTGCCATGGCTGCAGCCTTGGAGGCCCCAACCTCTCTTTGACCCCCTTGTTTCTCCTCCTCATTTTGGAGGAATATGCAGCTTTCAAGGTGTGGGCCAGAGTCTTAACAAAACTGTAATAATGTTCAGAACTTGGGATCCAGTTCCTGTTCCTTTTCTCCTGGGTCTCCAGTGGGGCTTTTTGGATGCATCTTCTCCGGCCTTTGACAGAAAAGACGTGCTTTGAAAGAGAACAGTGAAAATACTGGTCTTGGAACTGGGGTTCCACATAGAATTGGGGTTCAAAGACATCATCTTTCCGCCTATCTTTTTTTTCCTGATAAGAAAATCTCCAAATGCTATGGACGTATTTGTAAAGTCTGTGCCTTGTAATTGTCAAATAACCAAGGACTGACATGATGTACACTTTCCCTTCAATGGGTCCTGGCAAACGTCTAAATGTTAAATGGAAAGGAAGAATTCTGTCAAAAATGGAAACATGTTCTATGAAGTGAACAAAGACATTGACTTGTCTCCACTTAGAGACAGCATCCCTGAGGGCTGCTGTAATATCAGTTGTTGAGAATTGTTGTGATATAACAACACAAATTTCATTCCTGACAAGCATAGGAGTCAAAGTCCTCATGAAACTCTCTCCCTTCTCTGTGTCGGAAGCAAAGAGGCCAATCAGGGTCCATCTGAAATGGAGCAGCAGTTGGACAATTGCTGGGTACTGGATCCCATCTTTGGGGAGCATCTGGTGGAAAAGGGGGAATCGACCTTTATCACTCAGAGCCTCTGAAGCCGTTTCAATCCTGATCTAAAAAAGCAACAAAGAGTGTTGTGTTATATCGGGGATCAGATCAAGTCCACAATATTACCTTTTAATAAATTGAACTCGGTTCTCGTGAATAATTAGAATAATTTATTGTTAATTATCCATTAAGCTATAACAAAATGCATAATGTAGAATACAGAACATTAATGTTCATGTATCAAAATACAAGAACACAAGAAAAAAAAAAATGAAGAAAGATTAAGAATGAAGACTGTAAATCATTTCTGTATCACCCCTACAATTTATCACAATCAGACCTGCATATCCAGATCTCAACTGAGCTGTTTTGCTTCATTAAGGGGCTGTATTATATGTAACTTTTGAATTCTGACTGCACAGAAAATGTTATTTTGATATATAGATCCAAACATATTTGTCTAATGTGTGGTCCAAGAAACTGATCTCTCTCTCTTTCTTTGACAATTGACATTCCAATAATAGATTTGCTACATCTTTCATCTCTGGAACTCCACAAATAAAAGCATGTTCATTTCCAGGGATTTTTTTAAAACCTTCAGTATTTAACTCTTGTGTCCAGGCTACAGAAGCCTTGCTCAAGTAAATACAGCCATTAAATGTTTAGGCATTTCTGTGTTTCTATACATGGCAATTTAGAGGATCTGTGCATAGTGGCTCATCCATTTCAACATGCCAACCTTACTAAGGATGGCTGTATTTTTCTGTTTAGATATTCCAGATTCTCATGAAGCAATCTTTTTTTTTTTGCTTCTTCTCCTGTTGTACAAAAGACAGGGAGAACACAGTTCCTAATACAAATTGTCAGTTGTACAATCTAACAATTAAAAATTCAATTTTAATTTTAATTGAAATTTTGTCAGCTCTAATACAGGGAATTTGGGGAATCTGTTAAGATTCCATAGCTTTAATTATATGTTAATAAATAAATACAGTGATTTTATAGAAAGGAGAAAGGACATATTGTATAAATTCCCAACTCACTTCTGAGGGCAGCAGCTGAAGTCCTTTGATTCCCCCCCCCAAAAAAAATACTCCTGAAATGATTGGGTTGGTTTTAATAGTGATATATTTTAAGTAACAAATTTCAGCTCTTTATAGGGGTTTCAGGGTAACTTTGGCATTATATACTTCAATAAATGGGGAGAAAGATGGATGATTTTGGTGGGTTTTTTTTTATGTTTAAGCAGTAAATTCACTTGTGCCCTTTCTCTAAGTGGCTCCTTTAGTGATAAGGGAAGCACTATCCAGTTTCAGAGAAAATTGCCCTTAGGTAAGGAAAGGCATTACTTGCTTTATTGGCTCACCATCAAATAAGCATCTATGATTAAGATGTCGTTTTCCAAAGATCATAAGTTCTGACTTTGATTTGTCAATGATCAGCAAATTATTATGACAATTTTCTCAACAGTCTACTACACAATCCAACTTATGAGTGTGATAATAATATCCTATAATCAGCATAAACCAGGGTGTTGCTACATGTGTTTAGCACGTTAGATATATGTATTTCAGGATCCTTCATTAGTGCAGGCAAGTTGTTAATATCTAGACTGAAGAACAAGGGTTCAGATATGCCCCCTTCCCTTCCCCCTTGGTAAGTATCGATCCTTCTTCTCGTGGCTCCATTGAGCCCAAACTCCCTCTCAAAGGAGGGCTTGTGGGAAGGGCTGAGCTCCATTTTATTTTACACAATCTCAAGCTTACTTAAGAGGAACATGGCATATATTTTAGCCACATTATCTACACACATACTACACACACACACACACACACACCTATTGTCAACATCATTTTGACTGGATATGACATGTAGGGAACATTTTTAATAGTTGAATAGCCAGTAGAAAATCCTTTTATGATCAATATGAAGATGAACATAATAGGGTAATACATAGTTGATACGTTTGTTAATATGGAGAAAAGCAGCTCTTGAATTCCATGGAGAAGATATTGGATCTATTGCTCACCCATCACCACCCCACTCACTATACCAGATAGAGAAACACACACACAAACCTGTGGGACTTTGTAGGTGCCTAGTAATGTTGACAACTGGATGGAGATGTCCCTCTGAGCTCCATCAAGAAGAGCCAGAAGATTTTCCTTCCTTCCACAGCTGTAGTTGGGGACATTGAATTCTCCAGTGGAGACCATGTCCAGCAAGGCATCTGAAGTGCGTAAAGTGCTCAAGTTGTTGTCATAGATGTTGTAGCCAAGTGTGAGATTGCGCAGGAGCTGGGACTTCTTGTTGACCAATTGAATGGCAAAAATAAATTGTAAGATTTTTGAAAAACCAGGAGAAACTGTACTGTAAAAAAAAAGTTCATGTTATTATCATCATCAACAACAGCAACAAGAAAATATTTTTTAAAAAATCCAATCCTCTTTGTTTTAACAAACCTACTGAGTCTTAGGTAGAGTCTATTGATCCAAAACCAACAACCAGTTACACTAATATTAAAACGGACTTGGCTGAGGAACAACGTTTCAATCACTACTTTAAACAAAGATCTGTATTAAAGTGATGAATTCAGGATTTAACTGGTGCAGGAAAATAATCTGGACTTTCTTTAGTTTTCTTTCAGCCCCATCTTTGGATTTGAGTCTTTTCCACAAAATCAGACAACAGGAGCAAGCCTTTGAAATCATTCAGGAAATTAGAGAGGTCCTGCAGTATAGAACTAAATGAAATAAGAAGAACAGAAGGAGAGGGTTAGAACTGCAAATGGAGGGAATGCAACTCCAAATGACTTACGAATGAGACTGACTAGGAGGAGCAACATTGAAAGGCAACGTTATATGTGATATTATTCTTTCAGTCGTGAAGAT
Organism: Azemiops feae; assembly: GCA_023970755.1. Lineage (NCBI taxonomy): Eukaryota > Metazoa > Chordata > Lepidosauria > Squamata > Viperidae > Azemiops > Azemiops feae. The sequence goes on along the minus strand of JALGBA010001343.1, from coordinate 32,505 downwards.
ACCAATGAGATGGTCTCCTGGCCTGTAAAAGCTCCATGGATTGTTTTCATCCTGGTGCTCCAAACTCAGCGGGCACTTCCTTCTAGGCTTCCCAGAGACTGGCTGGGACAAAAGCAGCATCAGAAGCAGAAGCAGGAGGTCCATCATTCATGGGGTGATTCAGCCCCCTTCTTGTTTCTAAACACAGAAGAAGATTTAGAAGATTTCAAATCACCCTTAGAAGGTGGAATTATCCCCTGGCTTTCCTGATTCAAACAGAGACAAACCGATTTTTTTCTGGAAAGGAGAGAAGGTCCATTCAAGAGCACAGCTGCTGCCTGTCTGAAAACTTGTGCCACACAGAACCTGATCTGAGGCATTTATGCTTTTTGGATACAGGATCCCTTCCATGTTGCTACAGTCTGATGTTTATATCAATCGAAGCCACATTAGAAGTAGTAGAAAAGATCTTGAATGCTGGTATTGTGACGACTATAGTGAGAGGAATCCCAGGGCTCCATGGGAGGAGGGGTAGCTGGAGAAAGTCATGCGAGTGAAAAACCAGATATACACCCGTGGGGCTATTGTTCTGGTGTGGTTGTGGTCCTTCCTGTCAGGACATGTCCAGAAAGTGATGCTGGAGGCAGATAGCTCAGTAACAAGGGAATTGACTCCTGCTGTCCTTCAACATGGTCTGTTGTCTCTTGGCTGGGAAAGCAGTTAGGTGACCCTGGGCCAGCCACTCTCTCAAAGCCCAGCAAAGAGGCAATGGCAACCACTCCCAAAGAATCTTGCCAATGTCAGCTCCATCTGTGGCCTTTCCGACAACCTTCACAAATGGTTGGCCGAGGCTGTGCAGAGGCAGCTGGTAAGCCCTGATTGTGATCAGGAGAACAAGTTTCAAGTCCTCGTGAAGAGAGTGGGGGTGGGGGCTTCCGGTTCCGGTTGCAGTGCCTGCGGTCGTGCGAAGGGTTCGTTCCCTTTGCCAATCGGTTTTCCCCCACCGGTAGACCCTGGACAGGGTCGAAAGTCACCTTGGAGGGGAGACTACCACTGGGGAGGACACTCGTTGATTGCGGAGGGAGCGGCAGCTCCCTCCGAGATCCGAGACAGCTCCTCTGGGCTGACGGGGAAAAGATCGGCCATTAACATGGCCAATCACCTAGCTGCTCCAGCCGCAAGCCACAAGTACAGCTAAGCATAAAGAACCACTGTGGATGATCCGGGTGAGACCTTTCCTTCCCTCTCTGTACCCTAACTACCTTCCTGTGAAAAGCTTTTGGAATTATTTCCCTACTTTAAGAAAGCAGCGTTCGGATATTTGGGAAAAAGAGCTTGGAAAAACAATTAACTTCTATTGACTACGTGAATTGCTGGACTTTGGGGATCCTGAGAAAACTCTGCGTCTTTCTGCCTACTTGTTTTAGCTTGAAACCTTTAGGGAGGGGGTGGAGTGTTGTTTTTATTCCTCCCCCCCTTCTGTACATAAGGTGTCTTAAGCTATTTTATTTGAATTTATTTCTACGTTTAGAAAAATCATTTTAATTATATTATTCAGTTTAAAATCCTTTCTCTCTCATGCTGGGTTTTTTTTTCCTGTGCTGTTTCAAATTAGCAACAAAGTATCCATTTGAGAACTTTCACTGTTTTGCGCTTGGTCCGCGGGGTGTGGATTCAGTCTTTTGGCTCGACGCCCAGACTTGGCTCTATGCCCAGACATTCCTATCTGACCACAAGAAGATACTCCCCCCCCTTTTTTTTCCCCCTCTGCTTTTGTTTCTATTATTCTAACCTGGCTTTAAAGTGCTTTCTTAGACATATGGATGGCTCTTTTTTTTTTTTTGGGAGTACAAATACAAGGTTTACCTACAGTTTAGCTTTGGATTTATTCTAGAAAAAACTTTAAAGATGATGTTCCAGAATTAACTACTAATTTTCAGCACAAGGAATAATAGAGGAAGAATACCAACTTTAAAGAGACTGGCAAGCAACTTATACAATTTAAAGAGATGGAAGAATCCCATTTACAACTGATTTGGAAACGTATGTCGGGAAGAATTTATGAATTTCATGAGCGAGTGAATGCTAGACTAGATGCCTTCATTATAAAACTTCAAAATGACTGCCAGACTTTAATTGACTACTCTACGACTCACATACTAAATGAAAAACAAAGCAATCTAGAAGAAAATATTACTGAGAACTTGGATGACCAAAGTTGGATTTCCATTGAAATACTTACAAAGTCAAAAGCAATGGGACTCGATTTGCAAATACGAGACTTTGAGAATTGTGATAATACGGATAATCAACGAGTAATTATTACATTGAACAAAAAGAACTATATAGTTTTGACAATATTGGAAAAAAGAGAAAAGAAACATGATCAGACTGAATTGTTCAGGACTATACATGATCAATATGGAGATTTGATGATTTAAAGGCTCTCTTATGGAAACCTGTTTGGCACAAAAAGAAAGCTAGAATTAGATTTAAAAATGAGAATTAAAAATCTATTTGATGGGTTAAAAAGGCTTAAGATTTTGGTTTGAGATAATACTACTGAGATGAAAATTATTGATTTGATTATGGTCTGGAATGGTAATGTGGAATTGGTAAACAAGAAGAATAGAATAAGAAATAGAATATAGATATGAAAAGAAGTAAGAAAATATTTTTCTTTTTTGTTGTTGGGAATAGATGGGATTTAAATAGAGTAGAATAAGAAATGGAATATTGAAATGGAAGTAGGAAAATATAATGGTAATAATATGTATACTTTAGAAATAATTATGGTTTTATGAGGGAAATTGAGAGATTTGAAATGTAGCTTATTGTTTATTCAAGGCCAAATTGGAAATTAGTTAAATTCAAAAATGAGTTGGATTGATATTGGTGAAATATTACTGACATTTATATATATATATATATATATATAATGATTGAATGCTAATTAGAAAGGTATTAATTTGATTATGTTAAAGCAACTGAAGAATTTTTAGAGATATGGATTGATTTATAAAATATATACTTGATAGAGTATAGGAAATAGAATATAGTTGGGAAGTATTAAAGTATAATAGTTGATATAATATGTATATTTTAGAAATAATTATTGTTTTATGGGAAATTGGGAGACCAGAAATGTAACCTATGTGTTTATTTTAGGCTAAAGTGGAAAATGGTAATGGTAAAATAGTTAAACCTAAAACAGGATTTTGATGGATATAAGTGAATTACTATTGATATTTTTTTTACAATGATTGAATTTTATTTAGAAATGTATTAATACTAGGTTATAGCTTGAGGGAATAGAGAAGGAACTTTTAAGGAATTATTGAATTATTTATGTTTGATTATATTGGTTTTTCTTTTTGGATGATTGACCACCCTATCTCCACAGGGATTCTTAAAGCATTTTGATGTAAAACCAAAAAATACCAATAAAAAAAAAACAGTGTTGCTGAAACAAGGCACAAATTCTGCACAAATTCTGCACAAACAGCCACACCCAGGAGGTTGTCACCCCCATTAACCCCCAGGAATTAAAGCTGTTTATTGATTCAGGGAGTGGGGGGGCAGAGGGCAAGGTTGGGGGTTTCCAATGCTCCCCCTGCCAAAGACCCTCCCTTTCTTTGGAGAGCAGCCAGGTTTCCCCTGCAGTCCTGCCCCCCCCTCAGCCCCTCACCTGCGCAGGACCCGCCAATCATGCCCGTTAAGCCCATCGGAAGGGTCCCCTCAGTCTGTGTCAGCTGCCCGAAAAGAGGAAGGGGAAAGGAAAGAAATCCCTTCCGCTTTCCTTCTCTTTGGATGATTTTGCAACTGCAAATAACAGAAGAGGAATCAGCCTGATCGACAGAAAACTTCAGAGATCAAACCAGTGAAAATGCCGCCCTCTTCAGAACTCTCTGTCTGTCTGTCTGTCTGTCTGTCTGTCTGTCTGTCTGTCTCTCTCTCTCCCGTTTTTTCCTTACATGCAGTTTTCCTCCCTGATCAGCTGCCACAAAGTGTCTGGAGCACATTTGTGACCTTCCCTTATGCAGCTCTTACATTCTGGAGCAGAGCGAAAGCCAGCCAGCCGGTCTAACTCAACCACTGACCCAAAATCCCATGGAGGATCAGTCAGTCCCGGCCAGATCCGGTCCCTGCCCCAGTGGAAGAGTGAGGGACCCCACGGGAGGGCCAGTCTGAGAAGTCGGACAGGGGGCAGAGTGAGCCTCTCCTAGGATGACAGAGCTGCTGGAACAGCCATCACGGGGGGATCGTCTGCAGATTCCCAGCTTCCTTCGAGCCCTCCAGCTCAGCCCGGCTGGGTCCGCAGAGGGCTTGGCCGAGGTCTGAAGGGTGCTGGAGCATCTCCAGGATTGCGGGGTCCTCTGGCGGGGGCAGCAGCGGCTACGGATGGGGTGGTGGATCCCTGGGGCTCCTGAGGAGAAAGGGTGCCCCATGTGGGAAGGGCCAGATGGTGCTCCAGTGAGACCAGCGGGGTATCTCCTGGGGGGAAATTTGGGACCGCCCAGCCGAGCGAAGCAAAATGAGGCGCTGGGACCTGGAGAAGGGCGGGCCCCAAATGCGGGGCGCCTGGTGTCAACCCTGCGATTGAGCATGGCTACAGCCATTTTCCTGCTCATTCTGCGTTGCCACATAGAACAGATGGGGGAGGGGGCTCCCAGAGGCTTCGCTAGCCATAATTATCTTTTGTCCCGTGGGAACCAAGGTCATCGGTTGTTCCCGAGCCGGCAGGCTGGGCATTGTCCAAAAACCCACCAAATGACTGCATTGGGAAATGTAGTTGCTTGCATGGCTTTATGGGTGGAATTTCTAACTTTGTATTGTGGAATTGTTACGTGTGTATCCACACTTGGTTTCACTCTTGACCGTGCTGATACTTTGTAACTAATAAACATGTTCTTTGAGGAATTTTCAAGCCTTGGAGTTCTGCTTTATTCATACCTGTCTGTCGGAACCATGACATCCGGCTTTTCTCCGGAGGAAGAAGGGAGCCCCCTCCCCTGCACCACCACCCCTCCAGGGCTCCTCCCGCTCTCAGACCCAGGTACCACGCTCACACCCCCGTGGCTCCTCTGGCCGCTCTCCTGGCAGGGGGTGCCACAGCCTCTGGAGACAGAGGAGCCCCTGCGCAGCCCGGGGGGAAGAGGTGAAGGGAGCACTCACCCTCCATCCCTGGAGCCCGGCTGGTAGAGAGCCCCTCTGACCGTCCCTACTCTCGGCCCACTGTACTCCCACCGGCTCCTGGTGAGACTCCCGGCTGGCCCCAAGGAGGCTCCTGCGGGGAGGAGGTGGTGGGAGGGAAAAGGAGGCTCGGGCGACCCGCCTGCCAGGGCTGGGGGTGGCGCTGCCTGACCTGAGAACCAGGGGGTGGGGAGGGACAGGGGCTTGAGTGACAGCTGTCTGTTCCGGTGAGGGGGGAGATGGGATGCGCAGAAGGAGCCTTTTGTGTTGGGGGGGGCAGGAGTGCCTGGGGAGGATGCGGGAGGGAATCAAAGCCAGCTAAGGGACTTTCTGCCAATCACTGGAGTTTTAGTCCCACTTTAAAAATAAAGGTGGGATTGGAGCCAAGTGACTTGGAGCCAATCATCAGGGGACTGAGTTCCAGTCCTGCCTTATGCATGAAAGTCAGCTGGCTCTGAGTTCTAATCCTCAGGCATGAAAACTTCCTGAGTGACTTTGGGCCAATCACCAGGGGCCTCTTGAGTTCCAGTCCCGCCTTAGTCCTTTTTGATTGGGGTGTGAAACTTGGAAAAAAATTCTCAGATTAATGTCGGATACCAGAATTAGGGATTCCTAGATAGTGAGATGGCTGAGTGTCCAATCTTGTGTGGTATCATGGAGGAAAGTGAAATTGTGCAGAAACACTCGTACCATGTTGGGCAAAGCCGTAAGTCTCTGCCTTCTGCTTCTGGGCAAACCAGAGGCATCTCTGTGTGGTCACTGAGAATCTTAGATTGACCTTGGTCTGATCCATCAAAGCTTTTTTTACCTGCTTAAAATGGAATTTGCAAAGGGATTTGATCAGCAATTAGAAGCTATTCTGAAACCTCAGATTGATTACCGATTCATCAGCAATCTGTGTGGCTGGAAAACAGAATAGCTTCCATGGGTGCCTCTTCCTGCAAACCTAGATTTTCCCACCCTTATGCACCTCCTTCTTGGACCTGGATGAAAACACAGCATTGAACGCTCCTGCTTCAGTCCAGACTACTCAGTCAATGATGCGGCTACCTTCAGACAGGATCCCTTCAGTCTCCTCCTGGGGAAAGTCTCAGGGTCCTCTTTCCCTGCATATCTTGTCCAGCCTTTCACAGACAAGACAAGCTTGAAAGAGGAGCAGAGAAATGCTTTATGTACAAATTGTAGAGTGGGAAATTAAAGGGCCTGAAAACCGCTATTTTATTTCTCTGGTCGATGAAAAGGAAAATAAATACAGAGGAAATTTCTTAAAGGTACACACCAAAATAAAAACAATCCCAAGCTGAAATCCCAGACAGCTGTTCTGCTGAACACTTTCTGCAAAGGAGGTTTTATCAGGAAATCAAGAAAGAACTCTAATAATAATAATAATGATGATGATAATAATAACAACAATAACAATAACAATAACAACAATAACAATAACAATAACAACAACAACAACAACAACAACAACAACAATAATTAATAATAATAATAATAATAATAATAATAATAATAATAATAATAATAATAATAATAATAACAACAACAACAATAACAATAACAATAACAATAACAATAACAATAATAATAATAATAATAATAATAATAATAATAATAATAATAATAATAAAGTTGGAAGGGACCTTGGAGGTCATCAAGTCCAACCCCCTGCTCAGGCAGGAAACCCTACACCATTTCGGACAAATAGCTGTCCAGTCTCTTCTTAAAAACTTCCAGTGTTAGAGCATTCACCACTTCTGGAGGCAGGTTGTTCTACTGGTTATAACAGGGATGGAGATTTCCCTCCAGCTGAAAGCCGGTCAAACATGGCATTTCACATCATTCCGGCATCTCCTGGAGAAGATCAGGCAACCCGGTTGGTGCTTGGTTCCCACAGCTTCTTCCTGACCTCTTTTCCTACTCACTCTCTCTCACACAGGCACTTTTAGCTGCTGTCAGTAGGAAGAAGTGCCCACATTATTTTTATAAGGTGTCACATTCAGTAGCAAATTCCTCTGAATGACTTTCACAGAGTTCTTTTTAGCAAGATTTATTGGGCTGAAAGGAAAGGGAGCTACAAGAATTCCAGTCGTTTAACAAGTTCCCATTTTGAAACACATAGATATGATTTTCTTTAACTCCTGAATACTATCTAAATGGAAAGAATATCTCCTTTCAAGTAAAAGGAAGTTTTAGAATTCTTCCAACCTCACATGTTATACCTCATGTTTTTACATTTATTCTAGCTGTAAGATGCTCCTTTGTGTTCAGGTCTGGCCTCAGAAGGATAATGTAGCACTTGGGGATGAAGATGCAGACCAGCAGACCAGCACTGGAGGCCAGGATGGAGAAGACCTGAACAGCCACCATGTATTTCCCTTTGGTGCTCAGGTAGGTGGGCACAAAAGTCACCCAGACACTGCAGAAGACCAGCATGCTGAAGGTGATCAGCTTGGCTTCGTTGAAGGCCCCAGGCAGATTCCTGGCCAGGAAAGCCACCGTGAAGCAGATGGCAGCCAGGAGGCCCATGTAGCTGAGGGTGACGTAGAACATGACAACAGCCCCTTCATTGCATTGCAGGATGATCTCTCCAGGCTGGGAGTGGAGGTCAGAGTCAGGGAATGGGGGAGAAACTCCCAGCCAGAGGGAGCAGATGATCATTTGGACTGTAGAACAAGAAAAGATGATGGAGATGGCCAAACTCTTCCCCAACCATCTCTTCACTCGGTTTCCTGGTTTTGTGGCCAGGAAGGCCAGCACTACCGTGATGGTTTTGGCCAAGAGAGAAGAAATGGCAACTGAGAAGATGATGCTGAAGACTGTCTGTCTGAGAAGACAAGTGGCTTTCCTTGGTTGACCAATGAAGAGAGAAGGAGACAAGACGCAAAGCAGAAGGGAGACCAGGAGGATGTAGGAGAGGTCCCGGTTGTTGGCTTTGACAAGGGGAGTTTCTAAGTATTTAATGAAGATGATTAAGACAAGGCCTGTGGTTAGGAACAAGAGAAGGGCAAAAGAGACCAGGATTATGCCCAGAAGTTCTTCATAAGAGAGGAAGGTTATTACTTTGGGGATACATCGGACTCTGTCCATATTTGGATATTTATCATCCGGACACTTGGTGCACTTTTCTGTATCTGAGAAAGTCCAAAACCAGTATTTCTTTAATATTCTGTTTTTTTACATTTCAAGAAAAACCTTTTTTGGGAGAAATGTTCCAGGAACATTTTCCAAGATGTGTTGCTTAACCATTCTACAAGAAAAAAACTGATAATGTAATTTTCTAATACCTATGTTGCTACAGTATCTGAAATTGTAGGATTTCTAGTGCCTTTTGAATAAACAAAAAAGAGTTGAGCTTCAATGCATGTTTTAATTTGCACTTTCATCAAAATGCTGTGGATAAATCCAGTTCCACAAAGCCTGACCTTTCCTCTGGTGTCACCCACCTTCCCGAGTGGAGATGGTCCCCTCCGGACAAGGAACGCAGTCATAGCAGCAAACTGGCTCTCCTTCTCGCACCCGCTTGACAAATCCAGGATGACAATTTTCCACACATTTGGACTGAGGCAGAGACTGAGCAGAAAAAATAGGAATGCCAAAGAAAATAGGTTAGGACTCACCATCCATGGAAAAGGAGAGGAGAAATGGACATTAGACAAGTAGATTCTGGGCTTCACTTAGGTGAACATGAAATCTCTGACTCCTTCCAATCAGGTGTAGGAGATGGGACCCTGGCAGATTCTTTCCTTAGTTCCTCCCTTTTGCTTCTGGCATAACACATTGCAATAAAGCCCTTTTCTACTTAATAAAGTCTGGAGGGAGGGATTGAGAAAAGAATTAATCATTAAGTGACAAAGAATCGGTTCCTCCTAATGGTTGTATTAAAAGGCATTCCTCTACTTTTCATACATGATGATCTACCCATTAAATTTTTGAATAAATTTGTTGTCAAAGATTTATTAAATTGTTATTTTATTAGATTTATTTAAGTAGAATAAAATGTGATTAAGAAGGAAACTTCTGACCAGTAGGATCTGGAAAGGTTTCTTCTGGACTACATACAGCCTTGCAAAGCTGCTCCCTTTGACACTCGTTCAAAAGAGTCTCCCAGTTAAGATATAAAGAAAACATTCCTCATAAATTGTAGCTGTCAACTTTAAAGCAGATGTTCTTTCTTGATTTGTATTTTTATTTGTTCAATTCATATGGCTGCCATGCTGCTGAAATAAGATTAAGGGTGAGGGCTCCTTGGCGCTCTCTGAGCTTGCTTATTTGCTTACAGATGTTTCATTACCCAAACTGGGGAACATCATCCGTACTGGTCATCTAGCGCAGTGGTTCTTAACCTTTTTGAATGAATCGCCTCCTTGAGCCAATGAGGAAGTTGTCATCGCCCCCCTCCCCCAACATAACCTCTCAATCACAACATAGGAAATAATTCTTCAATTTATGCAAACACTTTTTTTGTTTTCTTTAAAATTGTCATCAGGACATATCGATGCAAATAATTTATTTCCAGTCTTTTTCCCATATCTCAACTGTGTGAAAAAGGTTGGTGCCACCCGTCACTTTATTCCCAAACTTCGTGATACATGTATTTCATTATTATCTTATTTATTCAAGACACTTAAATGTAATGACTTCAATTGCAAGAAAGTAAAATGCCCGAAAAGAAAAACTGAGATTTCAAGACGAAAACTCTGAAACTAAATTAAGATTCGAGGAAAGTATATATAGTCACGCACACTGTAAAAAGGATTAAAAAGACACAAAGAAAATATAATGTCACAGGCGACAGCCACTCAGCATGCGATGTTTCGAAAGAAGCGCTCCCCCCTCCATCACTGCCCATTCTGGCCAATGGCGCGCCACTGTATGGGCATGAAGATAAGCGATGCGTATTCACATATGTACGGCATTCTGTACTGAAGCTAGCTGGAGGAACATTTGAAAACACAATTCAATCCACTAATAGCGAGCGATCTGATGTTTTTGTATGACAGATATACAGCGATTCACTGTACGAAAAAGTCTCAAAAGTGTCCCCAAAACTTCTCGCTCCATCGCCCCCATATTGCCCCCTTTTTGTTCCATCGCCCCCCTGAAAAATGAAATCGCCCCCTGGGGGGCGATATCGCCCAGGTTAAGAACCACTGATCTAGCGCTGGTAATGTTACCTAGTTTGGGTAATGAAATGTCTGCAAGAAAACAAGCAAGCTCAGACAGCACCAAGGATCCCTCATGTCAACCCTGAGCTATAAATATTCTCCTTTATTAAGACTAAAGGTTTCTGCATAGATTCTAGAACTCTAGTGAGATTGAGATGAGATCATGAGAACATGTCCCTGAAAAAGATTAAGCCGCAAATCTTTGGCTGCAACAGATGGGACCTGAGTGTGGGTCCTGTGTCAGAAGGAGATATTTCTAAGGCCCCTCCAGTTATCCAAGAAAAGGTCCTTTGTGTTGAAGAGCTGCAATTAGGAGACTCCAAATGGCATGGAAAGACAGACCCACATTTAATATTAGTTAAATTGTGCGACTCTTTTTCGCCCAGGGGGAGTGAAGGAAGCTAAGACTCAGGATAAACAATGCCATTCAAGGGATTTTCAGATGAAGACCCTCTTAATAGGAAAGGCCAAATCTAAGTAGCCTTTCCTGTCAAAATCTCTCTCCTGATATCAGGAAGAACTTTTCTTTGAATGAAAGTTGTGTTTAGGTGTTTCAGGTTTCTGGGTCAAGGAGTTATCTGTCATTTCATGTGAACTGAAAGTCTTGGGCCTCCTTCCTGGAGCAGAAGCCCAATTGCTCCCCGCAGTTGGGTGAAAGAGAGATATGGCTAACTTTGACCAGGTCTGGACTCCTTAAAAATGTCACAGACCGGCTTCCGGTCTTGGAACGCGGCACGCGCAGTCGCATGGAGAGAGCCGTCTCTCCCACCGGCTGCTTTCCCTTCGCCGGTAGACCCTTAACCGGGTCGAAAGTCGCCCCGTAGAGGCGACCACCGCTTGAGGAGGCTCCTGCTTGACTGGGGAAGAGCGGCAGCTCTCCTCAGTTCAAGCTTTTCTCCTTAGGGCCGTCGGCGGAAAAGATCGCCCAGTAAAATGGACGATCACTTCGTCGCACCAGCTGAAAGCCAGAAGAACAACTAAGCGTAAAGAACCCCCGTGGAGAACCCGGGTGAGACCTTTCCTACCCCCTCTTTCCCTAATTACTCTCCTGTCAAAAGCTTTTGTGTTTAAATTACTTCCCTGCTGTGAGGGAGCAGCGTTTGGGCATTCGGGAAAAACAGCTTTGGAAGAAAAAAAAAAAAAAAAAAACCAGTTAATTTGTATGGACTATTTAAATTTTGGAATACTGAGGGGACCTGAAAACATTTTATTCTTGATTATCATTGCTATAATTACGCATCTATTACTCTGAGAGGCATTTCTTTCTTCATTTCTTTCAACACGAAAAATAAAAAATCTATTAATTTGGAAACAAAGAAAAAAGATTTGATGGTCTGCTGAGGACATCTGGTGTCGAAAAGTGGTACTGCAACTGTATATTTTTTTTCTTATTATGGCTAGGAATGGCTATATAAGCATAAGGATAAGATAACTGACACAGCTGGTATTGAAAATTGGAGCTGAACATTTGTTTGATTTCTACGAAATAGAGCCTTCTCTAAAAGATTAAAAAATCTTTCTATTACTGATATGGAACCTAACACACAGCTGGACTATGAGCTCATATTGGAAAAGATTCTGGAAGCCACAGAGGATATGAACTCTTACTTTCAAACTTGGACAGATCAAATTATAAACCGAAAGACAGCACAGAAGAAGCAACAATATGAACAACCTAAAGAGGAACCATGTCAACAACTCAACTATGAAACTACACTGAGAGAAACTGTGGAAACCAAAGAACAAACTAACTTTATACAACTCCAAACGCAATCTATGGAGAAGCCTGAGGATCAAAGAATAATTTTAACGGAGATGTCTGAAGCATTAACATCAACAGAGACTGATACTCAGATACAAGTTATTGAAAATCGTGAAAAGGTGGATAAACAACTGGCAAATATAACATGGAATAAAACGGCTTTTACCATCCAAAGACTACTAAAAGAAAGGAAAGAGAACTTTGACCAATTTGAAGCGTTAAAGAATATGGACCCTTTAACATTGTGGTTTGATGATACAGGAATTTTATTATGGAAACCATTATGGCATAGAAGGAAACCTAGAATTAGATTTAAAAATGTATTTTAAAGCTTTACTTAATGGGTTTAAAAAGGCTTTGATTCTTTGACTGAGTTAATAACTAATGGAACATGTGAAATTTCTAAGAGGATACCCTTTGTAACAATACTTTGTTTTAGACATGAGAATTACTGGAGAAGTAAACTTTATTTACTGGTTTAAAAAGATTTTTATAGATATAGATGAACTGATAGAATATATACTTAAATTAGATAGAAATTTATTTGTTTATTTGTTGGTTTGATATTTTTACTTTAAGATAATTAGTTTGAAATAGAAGGAGAACAAGAGGGATGGGTGACAAGAGAAGAAATGGTATTAATGAAGAAAATATAAGAATATTACTGCAGAAATAATATACCAGATATAATTATTATCTAAAAAAAAAAAGGATACCCAAAGTGTTAATAATATGTCTATTTAAGGCCAATTGGAATATGGTAATTGTAAGTTAGTAAAGCTTAAAACAGGACTTGGATTTTTAGAATTGAAATGTGAGTGATATTTGATAGGATTCTTTGAAGCTTATATAGAAATGTATTAATTTGAATATGCAAGACTAAATGAGGGAATTAGGGAATTTTAAATGATTTGATTTGGGCTATATATTTGTGATTGTTTTTTTCTTTTTTTGGATGTTCAATATACCCACCTCCACGGTGGTTCCTAAGCACTTTGATGTAACCCCTTACCCTTATAAAATCTAATAAAATATATATTAAAAAAAAAAAAAAAAAATATCACAGACCATGGACCTGCCCTTTCAGGGAGCCATTTCCCAATGGCCTCTCCCTAAGCGGGACAAGATGAAGCTTCTCTCCCAATGGGACCAGCAGGAGCTCCATCCAGTCATGATTCAATTTCATTACATTCAGTCCAAACCTCAATTCAGGGACTGTTTAACAGAATTCCCTCCCAGTTTGCTGTTTGAGGACAAGCAAACCTGACCTTATTAACCACACAACCTCCAGCACTTGAGGGTTTCTCATCCCAGGTTGGACATGGCTGAATCAGCTAAAAACAGTCTTCAATATTACAGCAGCTGAAGAACACCTTGGTCAATAGTACTGAAGCCTCCCAAGTGGTCTGTAGAAAGAAAACTGTAAGGTTTCTGCTCCCCATGTTCAATTCTCAGTGAAGGTCACTGACCCTGGTAACTAGCCTTAGTACACATGAAATGGGTCCTAAATCTTTGGAAAAAAAGAGAGAAGGCACCAAAATTTCTCCGACCTTGTTGAGCAACTTTAGCCGTGAAAGAGCACCTTGGTGGATGGTAAGTCTCTCTCTTGCCAAAGTCCCCATTCTCTGTGTGATGGGATCCTGCTTGGGGAGAATCAACCAGCTGAAGATGTTCAGATCTGCTGCTACATCTCCATTTTGATCCAAGTACAGTTTCACATAAGAAATATTGCAAAACTCATTCTTCTGCAGGAAAGGATGGAACTAAAATGGGAACATCCATGAATTTTAAAATCTGAAACCCTTTTTTTAAAATCCCATTTATCCTTTACACATTTGAATCTGTCTTCTGCAGTTGTCTAACATCAAAATATGCTTATTTAGAAAAACAGGTGCTTCTGTTATCTTCATAAATAAAAAAGAAAGGTTCAGCAAAATTTCTCAACCATATACTGGAAAAATATATATTAACAAAATATAATTGATGCAATTGGTAAGTTATAGGGAACATTCTAGAGCAGGCAAAAAATAAAATGAAACATAGAAAAAAAGAGATTATTCATAAACGTCTAGAACAGGGCTTTTCAACCGGTGGTACGCGTACCACTAGTGGTACGCGAGCACATGGCTGGTGGTACGCGTAGGACGGGTTGAAAAAAAATGTAAAAAAAAAATGTAAAAAAAATATTAAAAAAAATATTTTTGAATTTTTTTTTTTTTAAAAAAAAGTGTAAAAGTGGAAGAGGTGAAGCAGCAGCAGCGCCGCAGAGGCCTGTGGCCAAGTCAGCTGGAACTGCACGTTGCCTGGGTCCTACTGAGAGCCCAGGATCAAAGCGCGCAGCTCCAGCTCATTGGCGGTGGCCTTGGGGCTGGCAGGCAGCCTCACGCAGTCTTCAGGGGAGATTCCGCTGGAGCTGCGTGATGCATTGCCTGCCCCCCTCCCCCGCCCCCGCCCAGATGCCCTCACCTCCCCCAAGCGTTTTCTTTTACTCACCTGCTTTCAGCTGCACTCCCTTTCTCCTGTCCTTCTCTGCCTTCGCCCTGTGTTTGTGAGACCAAAAAAAAAAGTTCCATGAGACTTTCTAACTTCTCGCGAGAAGTTAGAAAGTCTCATGGAACTTTTTCTTTTTTACCCACAAGCACGTGGCGAAGGCAGAGAAGCAAAAGGAGAAAGGGCGTGCAGCTGAAAGCAGGTGAGTAAAAAAATGCTTGGGGGAGGCGAGGGCATCTGGGCAGGGGTGGGGGCGTCAACCTTACCCTGCATGGTGGCGGGAGGGTTAATGGCGGGCGCGGGGGGACGAGGAGGAGCTGTGCAAAGCAGGCAGAGGGGAGGCCGGGCAGATTGTGGGCGCTGGCAAGCGAGCGAGAGGGCAAGGGCGCCAATCGGCGTGTGCTCAGAAACGCCGATTCCGCGCTCCTGCCCAGCTCACTTGCTCGCGTTTTGCCGGAAAACATGCCGCTTGCTAATTTAGCAGAAGCGCGAATCAGCTGTAGCCCGCGCTGATCCTGGCGCTTCTGCTAAATTAGCAAGCAGCATGTTTTCTGGCGAAGCGCGAGCAAGCCCAGGATCGGGGCGCGCAGCTACAGCTGAGTCGCGCTTCTGCAGAGCAGCCCAGAAGCGCGACTCAGCTGTAGCTGTCTCTCCTGCCCAGCTCACTTGCTTGCGCTTTGCCGGAAAACATGCCGCTTGCTAATTTAGCAGAAGCGCGAATCAGCTGATCCTGGCGCTTCTGCTAAATTAGCAAGCAGCATGTTTTCCGGCAAAGCGCGAGCAAGTCAGCTGGGCAGAGCTCTCCTCTGCCTCTGCGCATGCACAGACAGATTTGGCATGTCGCCATGGCCACCGGCAGCACAGCCTGTCCCCCTCCAGCGAAGGAGAAGCGGCGTGAGGGCAGCCTCCTCCGGGCTCTTTTATGCCCTCCCTGCTCCTGTCTGGTGAAGGTCGGTCAGGACCCCTGCAAGCGAGCCAGATGGGCAGGGGCGCGAATCGGCGTGTGCTCAGGAATGGCGATTCCGCGCCCCTGCCCAGCTCGCTTGCTTTCCGCTTGCTTTCTATCTATCAACAGCTTTTGATGCCTTTCCGTGTCTTCTGAAGTTTGTTTCTCTGCTGCTTGGGACAATCTACTCCCTTGTTTGAATCTGCTTAATTGTAATTTCCTTGATTAGCTACAGTTTTCAAGCAGTTATAATCTCTCTTAACCTCGATCTATTTGATTTCTCCAGAGTTTCTTATTTCTTCCTGTCAGTTGTAATATGTTAAACATCAAGATCCTTGGCCCCCCAATTTTAATTACCTTACTTTTCATAGCAAATTTCTGCCAATTTGAATCAAAGGCACGGGTCCTTAGCACTCTCTGAGCTTTGTTGCAAAGAAACAAAAAAACCTCTAAGATCACTCCTCCCTATACTGACAGGGCAACCTTAACAGCAAACCCCATTCCCTACTAGCACTGCTGATGTTACCTAATTTGGGTAATGAAACATCTGCAAGAAAACAACCAAGCTCAGAGAGCACCAAGGATCCCTCATGTCAACCCTGAGCTATAAATACTCTCCTTTATCAGTTGAATCAAAGTGTTATTCTTTTCAATATTTCTCAACTTTACTGCACCCTTCTGAGTTGCATTGTCATTATCATCATCTTAACTTTATTGCAGTCATTAATCAGAACAAAAGAATTGGCATTCAAATACTCAGAATATCCAAAACTAAAGTGACAAATTCAGGATAGTTAAAAAAGTACTTTCAGACAAACATTTTGGCTAAAAAATAATATCAAATCAGAATATGTTAAAAGGCTTATTCATACTACAGATATACAACAAGATGAAATTTAAATATGCATTCTGGATAATATGAACTTGGAATAGCACTATAAAATATGAATATATGCACAAATACATATGCATATTCATATACATTCTCCCTCTTCCTTTCTCACAGACACACACACACACACACACACACACATAGCCCGCTGATCCTGGGGCTTCACTTAGCAAGCAGCATATTTGCCCTTCAGAGTATAAACAGTAACATGCCTATTGAAAAGTTTGGTTTCCCTCCTGCCCACTCACAATAGTAACAACTTTTGGGGTGTCTTTTATGGTGGGTTGTAGTTCTTACACAAAGGTTGAGATTTCTTGCACCAGAATCTTGGCATGCAGTTTTTGCAACTGTTCCTGTATCAAGAGATTTAGTCATTCCTTTATATTGGACTTAACACTGCTCACCTTAATTATTACAGTGCAAAAGGAAAGTGATTCAGCAAAGGAACCACCATCGAAGAAATTAAAACTCAGTGATGGAGGGAGGGAGGGAAGGACAATGAGAGGAAGAGAGGGACAATGGAAGGGAGGGAGGGAAGGAGGAAGGGACAAAGAGGGAGGGAAGGAAAGAAGGAAGGAAGGAAGGGACAATGGGAGAGAGGGAGGGAAGGAAGGCACCCACCCCAGTCCCACCCCCCTCCACCAGAGACCCACGGATTCCCCCCCACAGGCACCTCGCAACCTGAATGATAAGCTGGCCACCCACCCCCCGCCATTGATTTTGCTTGTCAAAAAGTTGCAAAAGGTGATCACATGACCCTGGGACACTGTGAATGTCATAAGTATGAATCAGTTGCCAAGCATCCAAATGTAAATCACATGACCCTGGGGATGCTGCAACAGTCATAAGTGTGAAAAATGGTCATAAGTCACTTTTTCCAGTGCCATTGTAACTTCGAACTGTCACTAAGCAAATTGTTGTAAGTCGAGGACTACCTGTACTTTATCATTTTTTTTCCTTTTTGGGGGGGTGGTCAAGTTTTGGACACCTTGCTGGGTGACTGGTGGTACTCGGATGTTGCCTTATCCTAAAAGTGGTACAATGGGTGAAAAGGTTGAAAAGCCCTGGTCTAGAAAACATCAGGTTGATTATGAGAAACCGTTCATTTAGTGACCGTGCAAAGTTGCAAGGGCACTGAAAAAAGTGACTTATGACAGTTTTTCAGATGCTCATTGCAGCATCCCAGGGTCACGTGATCAAAATCAGAATTCCTGGCATGTACTTACGATGGTTACGGTGTTTGAGGGTCACGTGATCTCCTTTTGGGGCTTCTGACGAGCAAAATCAACAGGGAAGCAGGATTCACTTAACAACCGTGTTACTTGCTTAACAACTCCAATGATTCACTTTACCAGAAAAGGCAAGAAAGGTCATAAAATGGGGCAAAACTCACTTAACAACTGTCTTGCTTAGCAACAGACATTTTGAGCTCCGTTGTGGCCGTAAACCCACCACTGCCTTGTGCAGCCTCTTCCAGCAACTGAGGGAAGCTGCAGAGAAGCTCCAGGTCTCTTCAATGCTGTTCCAGAGGGAGGGAAATGGGGAAAGGAGCTCAGCCACAAGAGAGGAGATTCCGGCTGAAGGAGAGGAAGAACCTCCTGAAAGGAGGAGCCGTTTCAGAGCTGAGCCCTTAAAGCGGAGGAGTTCAGCCTCCCCTTCACTGATGACGCAAAGACTGAGCAGCCATCAGTCGGAGAAGCTTTAAGTGGGATTCCTGCAGAGAGGAGGGTTGGGCTAGATGGTCTCAGGGTGTCCCTCAAAGTTAAAAATGTAAACTTCTACTATGCTAATCACAAACGCCTAAAGACATGAGTATATTTATAAATGCATACATCCTTTTAAAATTAGCAGCGTGTAAAACCAAAATTTATCTGTCATGGTGCCTGCGGTTTAGAAGATTATGTCTCAAGCAATTAGATTGGCCAAACCTGTTGATCTTTTGCAGCATAAGAAGGTTGAGATGGTTCCCCTCCTTCCCCTCTGGATTCCCTCTCCAAAGGAACCGAGATTAATGGATCCATATTGGGACCCCCATACCTGCCATGGCTGCAGCCTTGGAGCCCCCAAGATCTTTTCTCCCTCCTTCCTTCTCCTCCTCGATCTGGAGGAATAGGCGGCATTCAAGGCCTGGACCAGAGTCTTCACGATACTGTAAAAACGGGGATCATTTCTGACCCTTTCCCTGTTCCTTTTCTCCTGGGTCTCCAGTGGGGCTTTCTGGGTGCATCTTCTCCGGCCTTTGAGAGAAAAGATGTGCTTGGAAAGAGAACAACGGAAATAATGATCTTGAAATGGATCTTTCACAAAGAAATAGGGTTCAAAGGCATCATCTTTTGGCCTCTTATTTGCTAGAAAAGCAAAGCTCCAAAAGCTATGGACGTATTTGTAAATTCTGTCATTTTTCAATCTATATCCTCCCAAAAGTGCATCGATCCAGACTTTCCCTTCAACGGGTCCTGTCAAACTCATAAGTGCCAAATGGAAAGGAAGAATTCTGTCCGTAATGAGAATATATTCCAGGAAGTGAACAAAGACATTAACTTGTCTCCACTTAGTGAGGGCATCCCCGAGGGCTGCTGTATGTCCAGTTTTTGAGAACAGTTGTGATATAACCACAAAAATTCCATTTCTGAGAAGCATAGGCGGGAAAGTCTTCATGAAATTCTCTCCATTATCTGTGTCTGAAGCAATGAGGCCAATCAAGGTCCATCTGAAATGGAGGAGCAGCTGGACAACTGCTGGGTAGTGGAATCCTTTTTTGGGTAACATCTGGTGGAAAAAGGGGAATTTCCTTTTATCACTCAGAGCCTCTGAAGCACTATGATCACTGATCTGAAAAAGCAATGAAGAACGCTGTGTTATATTGGGGATGAGATAAAGTCCAAAATATTAGCTTTTAATTAATTCAACTTGGTTTTGATGAACAAATTAAATAGATTAAATTAGCCATCATGCCATATCAAGAAAGAGAATATTAAATACAAAGCATTAACAACATTGTATATAAAAATTGAATACAAGAAACAAATGAAATAAAAAAGAATAAGAATAAAAGACATGAATCATATTTCTGTATCTCCTCTACAATTTATTGCAATCAGACCCACATATGCAGATGTGAAGTGAATTGTTTTGTTCCAATAAAGGGCTGTATTATATGTACGTAAATGTTTAATTCTAACTGAAGAGTCAATATATTGCTTTAACACAAGTATCCCAACAGGTAGGCATTGAAGAGGCAGGACTCACAAACAGGAACTTCCTTATTCACAGCTCAACAGAACTGAAAACAAAATGGCTCCACCCATTTTTATACATTCAGCCAATCAATGCAACGTATTCTCCCACTCAAAATGCATCCCAGTCAGCCTTTGCAGACAGCCAGGCTGGTACAGCAGGCCACGTGGTCTGCTGGCTGAAACAGGGCAGCTCCCTGCACCTGTTTCTAATAAAGCCCAGTACATAACAGTTTTGATGAACAAATTAAATAGATAATTGTTGATTAGCCATTATGCCATATCAAGAAACAGAATATTAAATACAAAGCATTAACAACATTGTGTATAAAAATTTAATACAAGAAGCAAATGAAATAAAAAAGAATAAGAATAAAAAACATGAATTGTATTTCTGTATCGCTCCTACAATTTATTGCAATCAGACCCACATATGCAGATGTGAAGTGAATTGGTTTGTTCCAATAAAGGGCTGTATTATATATAAATGTTTAATTCTAACTGCAGAGTCAACATATTGCTTTAACAAAAGTATCTCAAAAGGTAGTTTATCTAATGTGCAATGCAGGATTCTGATCTCTCTCTTTCTTATGCAGTTGTCATTCAATATTCCAGATTCTTGGTGAAACAATCTTTTGATTTTGTTTTTATTTCTATCCCACCTTATTATTTTTTCATTCGTTCTCTAGGTATATAAGAGATGGGGAGGACACAGGTCCTAATATAATTTGTCAGTTGCAGAATCCAAGAGGGCTTATTTGCAATATTGTACGTTCAAACACAGAGAACTTTGGGATTCTGTCAGGTTCCAGAGGTTTAACTGTACACCAAGAATTACAGCTATGGGGAAAAGAAAGGACGCCCTCTTTGAGTTCTGTGGTTTTACCTATCAGGACATAGCAAAAAGCATCTGGTCTTAAGCAGTTCTTAAAACTAGGTAAATACAACCTCAGATGAAAAATAACCCATGACATATTACACCATGTCATCATTTATTTTACAAAAAGAAAGGCAAAACGGAGAAGCCGTGTGTGAAAGACGAAGCACACCCTGACTGCTTCCATAGGTATGAAGAGGCTAAGAGGTAGCCTGGTGCTGTTGATCAAGTGACCTTGATTAATTGATCATCAGCAAGTGTGACTGCCTCTATAAAAGCCAAAGTTTCAGGAGTTTGCCAGTCTCCATCATTTAGTTGTGTGTTAACACAATGCCAAAAGGTAAAGACTTCAGCAATGATCTTAGAGAAACAATTGTTGCTGCCTCTCAATCTGGACTGGGTTACAAGGCCATTTCAAAACAATTTAAAGTCCATCATTCTATAGCAAAGAAGATTATTCACAAGTGGAAAACATTCAAGGCAGTTCCCAATCTGCCCAGGAGTGAACATCCCAGCAAGTTCACCCAATGCTCAGAGATACTGCAAAAATTCAAGAGTTCCACCTCAGACTATACAGGCCTCCGTGAGCATCTTAAATGTTCATGGCAGCAGAATTAGAAAAAGACTGAACAAGCAGGGTTTCTTTGGAAGGGCTGCCAGGAGAAAGCCTCTTCTCTCGAAAAAGGACATGGAAGCCCGGCTGAGGTTTGCCAAGTTGCACCTGAACAAATCGCAAGACTTCTGGAACATTCTCCTTTGGACAGGAGACCAAAGTGGAGAAGTTTGGCCATAACACACAGAGCCACGTCTGGTGAAAACCACAAACAGCCTATCAGCACCAACATGCCTCACCAACTGCCAAGCACGGTGATGGAGGGGTGAGGATTTGGGCTTGTTTTGCAACCAGAGGACCTGGGCACCTTGTGGTCATTGACTCCGCCATGAACTCCTCTGGGTACCAAAGTATTCCAGAGCCAAATGTGAGGCCATCTGACTGACATCTGAAGCTTGGTGGACTTTGGGTCATGCGAGAGGACGACGATCCCAAGCACACCCACAAATGGCTGAAGAAGAAAAGAATCCAGGCGTTGGAATGGCCCAAAGTCCAGACCCCAACCCAATTGAAATGTTGTGGTGGGACCTCAAGAGAGCCATGCAGAAACAAACGCCCACAAACCTCCATGAACTGAAGCCACGTTGTAGAGAAGAGGGGGCCAAAATTCCTCTCACAACGATGTGAGGGCCTGATGAAGTTATACAGAAAATGATTACTTCAAGTTATTGCTGCTAATGGTGGTTCTACAAGCTATTGTATCATAAAGTGCATTTAGTTTTTCAAACATGGCTTCTCCATTTTCGCTTTCTTTTTGTAAAATAAATGAGGAGATGGTGCAATATGTCGTGTGTTGTTCTTCATCTGAGATTGTAGTTACCTACTTTTAAGAACTGCTAAAGACCAGGTGATTTTTATCAGATGTCATGACACGTAAAATTGCAGAACTCAAAGAGACTGGATTTTACTTTTCACATGGCTGTATTTCCCCTGATTTTAGACAAAGATGAAATTGCATAAATTCCCAATCCAGCAATTGAAGTCCTTTTATCCATCCCCAAAATACTCCTCAGGTCCAGTGATTGGGTTTATTCCAGTAGAGACATATTTTAAGCTCCAAACTTCAGTTCAATATAAGGATTTGGGGGTAACTTTGGCATTATCTACTCTAATAATTGGGAAGAAAGCTGGATAGCTATGTTTCTTTTAAATTTAAGCAGTAGATTTAATCCTGCCCTTGCTCTAAGTGGGCTCCTTTGATGATGGCAGACCCAAGATTCAGTCTCAGAGAAAAGTAACTCTGGGTAAGGAAAGGTGTTACTTGCTGTATTGGCTACATTTGTTTTCCAAAGACCACAACTTTTGACTTTCACTTATCAATAATCAGAGAATTATTATGTCAGTAGGAGCCAAGTTTTCTCAAGAGTCTACACAATCCAACCCATAGGATAACAGTACTGCATTATCAGTTTAAACCAAAGTGTATTTAGCAAGTAAGAGGCTCAGTGGCTTAAAGACACTGAATCTGTTCCGGCAGTTCGAGTTCTGTCACTGCATGGCAGAATGAGCTCCCGTCGCTTGCATCAGCTTCTGCCCACCTAGCATTTCGAAAGGCTGTGACAACACTAGCAGATAAATAGGTACCACTTTGGTGGGAAGTGTGGCGTGTTTCATGCAGATGGTGGGGCCCCTGCCAGTGCTGGACTTGCTCGGATGTGACACCCAACTGCGAGGCGACACCGGTGGTGAGAGAAGGCCTGGATGATGCCACAGGAGACCTCTCGTCTTTCTGGTGCGGAGCCAGTTCACCCCCTGTGGTGCACCCCGGATGAGCTCATGAGCACAAACTGAATAGACTAGCATTCCTGGGCTGTGAAACAAACACCATGTAGTCTCCTGGCTATTTATACCTTTGCCAGATGCTAAATAAATAAACAATTTAGCACTTTAGGCATGTACATGAGAATCCTTCCTTAGTCCTGGTAAGCCATTAATATCTAGACTGAATAAGAAGAGTTCAAATATGTACTCTTTTATGTTACACCTAGGTAAGTGTCTATCCCTCTTCTCGTGGCTTCACTGAGCCCAGACCTCCCTCTCAAACAAGGGCTTGTGGAAAGGGCTTGGATCAGGGCCAACAGTCTGAGTTCCATTTTAAGGGAAATCAATTTCCTCCATCATATTTCTCCATTTACTGTATCAAATGCTGCAGTAACATCTATAAAGCCAGAAAACCATTGTTTACCTGATTGACATATTGTGTAATTAGCTATTTCAAAATAAATCTGTTGTCAATATTAGATTATTAATTTATTGATTAATTATTATACAACTGTGTGAAACTTTTTCCTCTACTTAAAACCTTCTTGTTCTTCTGCAAGGAATATACGTTTGTTCTACCCAACCTCAAGTTTACTTAAGAGGAACATGGTATATATTTTAGCCACAATATCCATTAGTCTAACTAACCTGTAATTGCTAGAGTCCTATTTATTCCATTTTGTTTGTATAAAGGAACACTACTATTGCCAACTTGAGTACAACTGGATATGTCAGGTATTATTTCTATGTGAAAATGAACATGCCAATAGTTCACCCACAACTGGAGATATTTTTTGAATAGCCGGGAGAAAGTCCTCTACAGGGACCTTACTGCTTTTCAGGCCTTTTATGAGGAATTTAAACATAAACATAATAGAAAAAATATAATTGATATGTTTGCTAATATGGAGAAAAGCAACTCTTGAATTCCATGTAGAAGGTATGCTTGGATCTGTTGCTCACCCACCACTATCCCGCTCACTTTACCAGACAGAGAATAACATACACACACCTGGGGGACTTTGTAGGTGTCTGCTAATGTTGACATCTGGATGGAGATCTCCCTGCTAGCTGAATCAAGAAGTGCCAGGAGGTTCTCCTTCCTTCCACAGCCATAGTTGGGGACATTCCCTTCTCCAGTAGAGAGAATGTCCAGCAAGGCATCTGAAGTATGTAAAGGGTTCATATAGTTGTCATGGAGGTTGTAGCCAAGTGTGAGATTGTGCAGGAGCTGGGGATTCTTGTTGACCAGTTGAAAGGTGAAAATGAATTGTAGGGTGTATGAAATATCATAAGTCGTACTGTAAAAATGTTCATGTTATTATCATCAATAGCAACAACATTTTTTCAAGAATTTATTCTTTTTTGTCTCCACAAGCCTACTGAGTTTTAAGCCAATGCTGATCCAAAACCAATAATCAGTTATACAAATAGGGGAATGGGGTGAGCAGAGGCAACGACAACTGTTTCAATCACTACTTTAAACAAAATGAATTCAAGTAATGAACTTAGGAGTGAATGGGGAGAGGAAAACAATCTGATTGCCTTTTAACCCCATCTCTGGATTTGAGTCCCTTCTACAAAATAAGAAAAAAGAGGAAATCAAAATCATCCAGGAAATTAGAGAAGTCCTGTAATATAGAAGCAAGTGAAAAGAAGAAGAAAAGAAGGAGAGTGTGAGAATTAGAAAATGGGGGGAATGCAAGTCCATCATCTTGAACGACTTACGATGGAGATGGAACAAAAGGAGCACTGCTGAAAGGCAACATTATATTCGATAATACTGTTTCCGTTGTGACTATACCAATGAGATGGTCTCCTGGCCTGTAAAAGCTCCATGGTTTATTTTCATCCTGGTGCTCCAAACTCAGCGGGCATTTCCTTCTAAGCTTCCCAGACCCCGGCTGGGACACCAGCAGCATCAGAACCAGAAGCAGCAGGTCCATAATTCATAGGGCTTTATTAATCCTCTTCCTGTTTCTAACACCAACAGCAGAGAACAAGTGGAAGAATTCAAAGCACTCTCAGAAGGTGGAGATGCCAAAGACTTTCATGATAGAAACAGAGAAACACTCAGCTTCACCTGGGAGGAGAGAGAGGTACAATCAAGAGCAGAGCCCTGGCCTTTCCCAAAACGTTTTTCCTCAGAGCTTGACCTAACAAATTTATCCTTTTTTGATACAAGATCCTTTCCTTATGGCTTCAATCTGCTGTCTCTATCAAAGGCACAGAGATCTCAAAGACCCAGGTGGTCATAATTACAGTGAGAAGCAACTTCTCCTCTTAGGATCCTGAACGTCTTCTGGGCTCCATGTGCAGAGGAGACACTGGAGAAAAGCATGTTAGTGAAAAATCACAGATACACTCCTGGGGGTTCTGTTCTGTTGTGGTTCTGGTCCTTCTTGTCAGGACATGTCCAGAAAGTGATGCTGGAGGTAGGTAGCTCAATAACAAGGGAACTGATGTCTTCTGTCCTTCAACGTGGTCTCCTTGTCGCCAGAGACTGCTGGGGAAGGTCACCCAGAGCTGTGGAGTTTGGTGCCACTCTAGATTGGTGCCACTTAACTCTTGTGTTGCCTCTCTTCTAACCACCAAGGAAGCAATCAGTCCCCTTGGATTCTGCCTAATGTTAAGAGGAGTGGGGCCTGTTTTGGATTTTCTTTTGCATCAGAACTTCATATATTAATCATAAATTGCATCTGATTTTAAAATTCCTTTTGCCTGAAGTGAAGTTTTGTTTCCCACCTTTTCTAAGCAATATCAATTTTGGGATGAGAGGCAGGAAAGTGACAGCCTGTGGGCTGCATCGTTGGCTGAATAGGAAGAAGGTCATAGAGTTGGGGGAAGTTTTTTCTTCTTCACACTTTCGGCATTGTCTTTACGTATTGATGTAAGATTCTTTGTATTTTGACGTTTCTTTCTGGTTTATTAAATCAAGAATGGACTGAAAGGTCTGAAGCAGAGATGTATCAATTTATTTATCAAATTTATTGGCCTCCCATATTCTGGCAGTGTAACTCTGGGCGGCTTAGAAAGGTGGAGGCGGTTCCCACAGCCAAGATGGTGCGACCTGTTTTCTAGCCACCTGATTTTTGGAGATCTGATGCCCCTCCCCCCTCTGGTTGTGTGAATGCACTTGCTGGGGTGTGACATTCCCAGCTCTGAGGCTGTGGGGTGAACCCCTTCCCCCAAAAACCTCAAGTGCTTTGAAGCTGCTCTTGGGGCACCTGTGTCCCTGGTTTATTTGGATCAATTGTTCATGGATTGTGTCTCTTATCTGGATGAGGCTCCCCGATGTGTCCAGGTTTGCCTAGAAGGGAGAACTGGGGAGGGGGCTGAGTGGGGGGAACAGATGACAGCCTGTATCTCAGGCTCTATTCTCTGTGCCTGGCTTACCAGGTCCTTGGTGGCTCTGGGTTCAAGCCATTTGTCTGAAATGGTATAGGGTTTCCTGCCTGAGCAGGGAGTTGGACTAGATGACCTCCAAGGTTCCTTCCAACTTTATTATTATTATTATTATTATTATTATTATTATTATTATTATTATTATTATTATTATTATTATTATTATTATTATTATTATTATTATTATTATTATTATTATTATTATTATTATTATTATTATTATTATTATTAGCTGTTGCTTTTGAGGGCCAGGCTGAGGCATTAAAAGGGCTTCTCTCCTCCATGAGGGTCTCTGTCGTGTCTCACTGAAGCCTGGATGGGCCCAGAGGGGAGGAAGCCCCTTTTCAGTCAGAAATGAGCCCATCCTGATTTCTGGGTTCACCCCAGGAGAGACCGCAGAGGAGAGGAGGAGAGGTGGCTGCTGTCATCAGGGGTTCATTCTGGGCTCTCAAGAGGCTGCACCTAAACCTGGGTTTTGTCTCAGGGTGGCTGTGAGAACGTTTCCCCACTCTTGGTGAAGTGTGTTGTGTGAAATGATCCTTGCAGGAAGAAAAATGTCTCCGGCTTGTTTTCAGTTATAATCGATTGTTCAACCTGTCTCCACCGAATTAATATACTTTGGAGTCCCCATGTTTCATTGACTCATCGCCCAGCAGGTTCAATCTCAGAAAACAAACCATGATTTAGAGTTGCAAGTGTGAATGCAGGCATTGGTGAAGTAACTAGTTAAAGAAGTTTGTGTAGATAGCATAAGAGACACTTTGTCACTCCTCAGTTGACTGATTGCCCCAGCTCTATCTTTTCTATTTCTAGTTTCTAAGAATAAAATTAAAAGAGTGTGGATGGTGTGTATCCTCTGCTGATTGATAAGAAAAAGAAATCTTTTTTATATAAAAAAGAGGGAAAACTCCTTGATTGCCTGATATCCTCCAGTGCTCAATATCCCACTCCTGCCCCCATGAAATTAGGGAAGAGGACCCCCGTCTGTGGGAGAAGAGCCACTGGCCCATTGGGTCTCCTTCTGCCGCCCCCTCCCTTCGTCACCCCCCAGTTTCTCCCTCCCCACCAGCCCTCTGGGGACCCAGGAGAGGATCGAGGGGGAGACCCTCCCCATCCAGGTCTGGCTTTGAGAGTCAGGAGCTCAGCCCACCTGAGGTGGGGGCAAGGAGGCCCTGGGGCAACTCCAGGGTTTAAACCAAGATTGACTTTATTAAAAGTGGCAAAAAGTATAAGGTTTCATGCACAGAACACAGTTAAAAAAGGATGGAAGATAAACAATCCTAACACAATTCTAGCTACAGCTAAACACCTCAGCTTCCACCTTTGCCAGGTTTCCCACCTTCCATGGGAAAGAACCTTTCTGCCCTGAGTGAAATTTCCTCATTCTCCCTGCACTGATCTGGATTTTGCCCTGTGGGGATCTTTATATGGTAATCAAATAGATCCCATCTCTGAGGCTCTTTCCCCCTTTCCTGCATCTCCTCGCATTCAGACTGTTTCTCCCTCCGGCAGCCTCTTTCCTGGGAGAGAAGAGAAGGACTCCTTCTGAAGACCTTTCCACACTCCCCGCATTGATCTGGTTTCCCCCTGAGGGGATCCTTGGAGGGGAAGAGAGGGATCTCCTCTTCCCGACACTCTTTCCACCCATGGAGCATGGAAATGGCTTCTCCTCTTGGCTCTTCGGCTGCTTCTCCTCCGGCCTCTGAGGTCCTCACGGAGTTAGAGGTGATTCTCCTCCCGGGTCACATCCAGTTCCTTGCGATGACGTCAGATCTGGCTCTGAATAATTCTCATCGACTCCTGGATAGAAATAAAATAAAATAAAATAATAAAATTGTTGGTAAGCAGGTAATTGGTCTATAGTTTCCTGGTGCCACCCCTTTTGCAGGTTCTTTCATTTTCAGGTAGATTTTGCCTGATGTTGGCCCCTCTTCAATGTCAGCTCCTTGCAGAAGGGTTGTTCAGCTGCCCCTCCACAAGTAGGGGTGAACCAGTCAGATGTTTCAACCAAAGACCATGCAGTTCATCTTCACCTGGTGCTCACCATTCCTTGACCTTCCCTGGTCTTCTCTCCACCATTTCTGATGCTGATTTTACAAGTTCTTTCATTTCAGCCTCCTTTTTATTCTTATCCATCTCCCTTAAACAAGCTGCGTTGTTGTTGTATTTCTTTGTGTTGTTCCTCATTTGCAGCCAGAACTGCACTCTTTCCTCCTTGTTGGGTGTTGACCAATTCACTGCACTCTCTCCATTGATGGGTAGGTAGAAAAGTTTCTGATCGGATTGGAATTGGAGGCTCTGCCTGTAATTTGCAATTCGAGCTTTGTATATGCTGATCTTCTTGGCCATAGCTGTTATATGCTGCTGTCAGAATCCAATTATATTTTATTTCTAGCTACCTACTCTGAGAAAAACCAATTCTTACTCTCTTCTGGATTCTGTCATACTACAAAGGGAGGGGGAGTAAACACGGGTATTTATATCTGGCATTTCCTCTATCAACTATAAAGTAAGAACCTCTGTGGATTCCCTTCGAGAGTACTAACCATAACAATGCGGCCATCAGCCTTTAATCTCACTCCCTATGAAGTCTCCTTTTACTGGCAGCAAGGGAAAAGGGGGGGGAAGATTGCAACGCTTGGGATCTGATGGACTTAACACCCAACCATCTGCCAATTTGAATTGACCGAAAGGAATGTGGAGTGGGGCTGCCTGGGAATACTTTAAAACATTGAATGGTAAGGGGGGACCCCTCAGATCCTGTCTAGCATGCCTTCAGTCAGTTTTTTAAGATAAAGATTCCTGTTGGAAGAAACGATCCAAGAGTTCTGTCTTCTTAAGATGTAAATTGAGGTGCATCCTTACAGCTGCTTTATGATTTCCAGCCCTTCCTTCTTTCTAGGTGATTTTTATTGATTGGGTCTCTTTGTTCTTCAGCTTCTATTCTTTCATCTTTTCCAGCTTGCTTACATCTGATTTCAGTTTGCTGATCTAATTTTCCAGCATGATCTTCCATTTTGGTGATGCAGTATTTGGCTGATTTTTGCATCCCAAGTATTCAGTTGTAACTGCAGCTGTGCTGTACATTAGTTGGTTTGTTTCTTGCAGTGAGCTGGTGCTTCTATTTGATATTACAATATTGGCATCTTTTAATGCTTGTGCCAGCTGCTTCTTTGGCACCAGCTTCAGTGCAGGCAACCTTATTCTGTTCCTTTTGTGCTCTTCTAGATGCTCAGCTATTCTTTGCTTCAAGGCTTCTATTCATGGGTGGGGTTTTTTTCCCTTCCTGAGGCAGAGGAGAGGGTCCCTGGTTTCTAAGGAAAGCAATTCAATAGCTGTGCTGGCTCTGCAGTCTGAGCTGCTTCTGCCAAGGCCTCGACTTCTTTGCCCTGAGCGGACCTGGGCAACATTTCCAATTATGCTTCTTTTACCATAACAAGTTTTATTAGTTTTTGTTTGTTTTACAGCCAAGTGCTTATAACACATTGTGGAGATAGGGCACTCCATAGAACACAACAAAAAATACAGTCATACATATACAATTTAAACTACTACTTTAAAAGTTCCCTCTTATGGTATACAATTCGAGCATTCCTAAAATATTAATTGTTTCTCACCTCTATCTATTATTCCAATTTCAATTTATGCTTCTCAATCAAATTATATCTCTTATTCTATTTCACATACATATTATGTAAATAAACATGAATTTATATATTTTAAAACTATTGCATTAGACATAGTAATATAATAACATTATAATAATAATAATAGGACAATAATTATTTCTATCATAAACAAGTAATATAACTATTATATCTTAATATTTCTCAACTATATTCTATTTCATATATTCTATCCAATATTTTCATAGATCAGTCCACGTCCCTAAAGGATTCCTCAATTGTTTCAGTTTAATCCATTTAATACCTCACTAATTACCATTCAATTCTTATAAATAAAAATATCAATAATATTTCACCAGTCTCAATCTCAATCTAACTCCTTTAATTATAAATTTTCCAATTTTTCTTATTGCCATTCCAAATCATAATCAAATCCATAATTTAAATCTAGTGTTGACTCATACCAAAGTAACCTTAAAGATCTCAAACATATTAGTTCAATCAACGTCCAGAAGCCCTTTTTACCCATCAAATAAAATTTTAACTCTTATTTTTAAATCTAATTCTAGCTTTCTTTTTGTGCCAGGTAGGTTTCCACAACAGGGCCTCTAAATCCTCCCATCTTAGTAACTGGCTAAAGGCCTTTTCCCACCATTGAGTCCAATCATATTCTTTTTCCCTTTTATCCAGTGTTGTCTGTACTGTCATGTTGTCAACGTTTTTTGTGCCTCGTATTTGGAAGTCCAATCCTGTTGCTTTTAAAGTTGTAAATGTTTTAGTTGAGTTCTGCCTTTGATCATCAAAGAAATCCACTTCCGGTTCCGGTCGCAGCGCCCGCGGACGTGCAGAGAATTCGTTCTCTTGGCCGTCCGGTTTCCCCCCGCCGGTAGACCCTGGATAGGGTCGAAAGTCGCCCTGTAGGGGCGACCACCGTAGAGGAGGGCACTCGTTGATCACGGAGGGAGCGGCGGCTCCCTCTGCGGTCCAAGAAAACCACCTTTGGGCCGACGGGGAAAAGATCGGCCAGTAACATGGCCGATCACTCAGCTGCTCCAGCCGAAAGTCACAGCAACATCTAAGCGAAAAGAACCACCGTGGAAGATCCGGGTGAGACCTTTCCTTCCCTCTTGTTAATTTACCTTTTTCCCTGCTAACAGCTTTAAGAACTATTTCCCTATTTTGAGAAAGCAGCGTTTGATTACTGGGGAAAACGGGTTTTGGAAAAACAATTATTGTTTTTTTTACTATTTTATTTTGTCTACATAAGCAGTTGGAACTCGAGCATCCGGGTTATTGTGACTTTCTCTTTTGGCTTGTCTATCTTCAGTTTAGGTGAAAATCCTTAGGGAGGGGGTGGAATGTTCTTTTTCTATCCCCCCCCCTCCTGAACAGTACTGCCTAAAAAACTTTTTGCTCTCTGGGCGGACTTATGTAGATTCTTTTGGACACAATGCATCCTGGGACTTGGCACGAAGCCCAGAAACTATGACTGATACAATGTAACTTGCTCCATTTGAACTCCCACTCCCTGATTTTGGCGTGATGCCCAGACTGGATTACAACATAACAACTGACTGCCAGTTTTTATCTCTGTGCTGGACTTGACTATTGGTTTTTTTTTCTCTATCTTTCTTTGGAAATATATCTCTGTCTGCATTTTATATTTTATAACGCTGCAATCTATTCTTTAAGCTGAATTTCTTTAAAAAAAAAGAAAAGAAGATGGCCTACTCACAGATTAATTATGGACTTATATTAGAAAAAATCTTGGAAACGAGACTGGAACTTAAAGAACATATTAGATTGCTTAGTTTCAAGGGGGACTCAGAATTAAAAATTGAAGCTCAACCTTTGATTGACTATGATACACAATCAGATCTACAACTTAATGAGATGGATGGAATACATTTACAATCTATTGAATCTACTGAATTTATTGAAGAGGAAGAGGACACATCCAATTATGCTTCTGTGAATATTTTTTTTTGTATAATAAGTCAACACTGATGTGCTAGTCTCTGTTCTATTATTTCTGATTCTGGATGTTCTTTCCAGGACTGGAGCCTTCCTTTCAAATATCCTCTTCTTCTGGGATTTGATCTATATTAACGGATCATTATTTTTGTGTTTTCAGTGTCTGTATATTTGCAATGGGTAAACCCCTTTCCTTATGGCAGTTCTGCAGCTTCTGGCTCTTGTTGCTCAGCTCAGAGTCCTGAGCCCAGTTTTCACCAGATGTCCAGGAACTCCAACATGGTCCTGGCTGACTTGGGAGATGACAGAGCCGATATGGGTTTCTGTAACTGACATCTGATGATCCGGGAGAGACACTCTTTGTCTGACTCCTCCGAGGAGACCCGTCCAGTATGGTTGAACCTCTGGCGTAGCCCTCATCTTCCTCGGAGCAGGCAACCCCCACCACCACGTCAAGGTCCTGCCTCACTGGGGGATTGTGGTTTGTCACACGGTGAGCAGACATTGGGACTGGATGGAAGCTTTTCCACGGAAAGCTGCCTTGGGCAATTGACCGATGGGGACGTTCTCAATGGCGATG
>JALGBA010001342.1:0-46881 GCA_023970755.1 Azemiops feae | reverse complement strand
TAATAATAATAATAATAATAATAATAATAATAATAATAATAATAATAAAGTTGGAAGGGACCTTGGAGGTCATCTAGTCCAACCCCCTGCTCAGGCAGGAAACCCTATACCATTTCAGACAAATGGCTGTCCAGTCTCTTCTTAAAAACTTCCAGTGTTGGAGCATTCACCACTTTTGGAGGCAGGTTGTTCCACTGGTTAATTGTTCTAACTATTGTTCTAACTGTTCTAATTATTTATTTAAATTTTATTTTCATACTGTTATCATGTACTTTTGGAAAAGAGCAGAGATCTGATGAAAATGATACCAGATTCATTTCGACAGTAACCTGTTACAAAGGAGATTTTTCAAAATAACTTAAAAAAATATTATGATTCTAGTAACTGTTCAACGTCCGTATTAACTGGTTTGGAGGTTTTCAATATATTAAGTAGGACATGCCATGTCTTGTCCATAAGAAATAAATAAATGTTTTATAATTTGTAGAATATCTGTAAAGAGATTAAGCCCGTAAAATCTTATTAATCAACCGTTTTAGAATGATAAGTAAAGCATTGCAAAGTATTAACAACAAACCTTCATACCATACTTTCACCTTGTTTCCAACTTTTTCCTCCTTGCTCTTTAGCTTCACTATTTTCTGAGACCAGTTTCATTTAATAACAGTGTTGGGGATATGATTTCCTTTGATATAAATGGTGAATTCAGAGGAGGATTTGATATCATGAACTGGGCCACATTCCCAAACCAATCCTTCCATAGAATTAAGGTGGGAACCATAGATCCAGATAGCCTCTCACATCAGATGCTGACCATTTCAGAAGATGGCCTTATCTGGCCCACTTGGTTCAATCAGGTAAAATCCATCTCATGTCCACATTTATTTATTACTTTGTCCAATATTCCAAGAAATTCACATAAACCTAACACAATTTAATTCTATTCTGTTGAGTATTTTTGTCTTAAGAAAAAAAGTCTGACCAAGGGTTGAATTAATAATATGTACCGATAATATGTACTTATTTATTATATTGTCAAGTGACTATTCTGATAATATATATATATTATTTCACCATGTTTTGCTTCAATCATAGGAATTGTTAGTGAAGCTGAATCCTTCTAGGAAGAGATTCAATATTCATGTGACAATTGGGGAGGTTAGATGGCAATGGGTAGGTTTAGGTGGCAAATTGTGCAGTGGGACCCACACTGTACACTTTATGGAGGTACCTTATGGCTTCAAAGTTCTGTTCCTTTTTATTAAGTGAACAGAGCTAACAATGCACATTAAAATGGGCAATGATTTCATTACAGGATGTATGTGCTGTTGGGAGTCAGTGACTCACTTCAAATGCTCCTGAAACTCCTATATTTCTGTATGACGTTGCTATGGAAGTTCAACTAAGAGTTTCTGTTGTGATGTCACAATATATGTTTACCTCATTCTGGAGTCACTCTACCTATAGACATATTTGTTTATCCATCCACAACATAATCTCAAAGGAGATTATATCATGCAGCAGTGCTTTGTTGCTTTTTTCTTTTCCCTTGAATAGTTTTATGAAACATTAAGAAGTAAGCAATTATCTCAAAAAGATGTTGGTAAATCATACTTGTGAGATTCTTTTCTATTTGCTCAAATCAATAGTGTTAATTAGGTTAATTATATTGTTTTATTGGCTCTGGCCAATAAATGCCAGTTTGATATTTTTGGTTGCTTACAGTAGTTTTGATTTGCTGCAGAATCTAAGGCAGCTATAAGACCTAAACGTTATTCTTCCAGTAATAAAATGTGTGTCAAGTTAATATTGTAGATGAGCTCACAAGAGTGTTACGTGTAACAGCTGAAACATGCAGTCGATGTATGGAGTAAGAAGTAGTCCATCTTCCTCTTGGCCTTATTTTAAAACTTCCATGAGTGATATGTTGTAATATATGAATATTATTTTGAAATATATTAATATATTTTTATCTCCTTCATGGACAGATATTACCTGTCTCCCTGTGTAATGATAATTGCCCTTTAGGTTACAGAAAAAACCCCAAAGAAGGAGAACCATTTTGCTGCTATGATTGCATTCCATGTCCACAGGGAAAGATCACAAATCAGACAGGTAAGAGATGTTATGAAAGGTTCTGGATGTTGTCTATCATTTCAATGCCTTACTCAATTTCATAAATATGTACAACTTTTCATAACTGAGTACTGCATTTCTACTGGAAACAGTGGAGTATCAGCCAAAGTTTTTGTTTATAAATTATTTTCTTTCTCTATTGTGATTTATTATCAAGTGAAAGTTTGTGAAAATAGTGATGAAGGGAATATTGAATATCTTTCCCATTAAGGCATCTTTAAAGACTTTTGAAACTTTTGTGAATTTTTCCCTGCACTAACCTTTCTCCTTCTCTTCCCATTCTCTCCCAGCTCCCTGCACTGACCTTTCTCCTTTTGTGCCCATCTACTGCTACTGAAGCAGAGATGCCTGGCTCCATTTGCTGTCTTCCTTTTCCAACCCAGCCCCTCTGATGAGCATGTGGTTCCTTGAACCATTTGCAAAACTGCACTGTCTTCATCAACCTACATGATCAAAAAAACTGTATGATCAAAAGTTTGTTTTGCTACACATGTCTTTGGAATGCAGCAAATGCACAAAGTGTGATAAAAGGAACATAGGAGGTTTACCTGGGGAACTGGGAGAGAAGGGGTACACAGGGGGATGGTCATTGTTGGGCACTAAAAGAGATGCCAACTGGGGAGCAAACAAATGTTGGCACTTGCTAGAACATGAATGAATGTTCCTGCTGAGGAACAGAGTAGGGTTTTGGATATAGCCAAAATGGCACAGAGGAGAGGAGATAGGGAAGTGGAATAGTTGGCTCATGATGGGGAGACACCAAGCCTGGAATTAAGCCTTGCTTAATGATACACAATTCTCAGTTAATGAGCACAACAGGTAGAAATTGCTAAGAAATGCCAGTAAACGATAGGTTGTTTTACAAGCACATTTACAGCAACTGAAAATTCAGTACAAGCTATGGACATATACCAAGGGCATGTAAAATAGACATTGGTCAATTATTTTCAGCCAAGCACAAATCCACAAAAAGAGGTGATACACCAACCCCAATTCTCTGCTTTAACACTTGGTTTACCGGGGGAACATACATTTAACATACATTTCCAAAATATCTCTTTTATACCCTCATTCTCAGACTAATGGTCTCCTAACCATTCTACTTTTATTTGCTTTTCCAGATATGGACCAATGCTTCCAGTGTCCAGAAGATCAATACCCCAACAATAATCAGAATTTCTGTCTTCCCAAGTACAAAACATATCTCTCTTATGAAGAAACATTAGGAAGCAGCTTGATGACAGTGGCCATTATTTTTTCTCTCACCACAATTTCTGTTCTAGGAATGTTCCTGAAGTACCACAAAACTCCTATCATTAAGGCCAACAACTGCAGCCTCTCCTACACTCTCCTCATATTGCTCCTCCTTTCTTTCCTTTGTCCTCTGCTTTTCATTGGCAGATCCATGGCGGTGACCTGTCTCCTTTGACAGACTGCTTTTGGGATCACCTTCTCAGTGGCTGTTTCTTGTATATTGGCTAAAACCATCACTGTGGTTCTTGCTTTCATGGCCACCAAGCCAGGATCAAAGATGAGGACCTGGATTGGGGAAAAACTACCCCTTTTCATTGTTCTCTCCTGCTCCTTCATTCAAATTCTTCTTTGTACTGTGTGGCTGGCAACCTCACCCCCTTTCCCAGACTTTGATATGCACTCCTTTGTTTCTGAAATAGTTGTGGAATGCAATGAAGGGTCAGTTGCCATGTTTTATAGTGTCTTGTCTTTTACGGGCTTCCTGGCTATGGTTAGTTTTATTGCAGCTTTCCTAGCTAGGAAGTTACCAGATACATTCCAGGAAACCAAGTCTATTACCTTTAGCTTGCTGGTTTTTTGCAGTGTCTGGTTGTCATTTGTTCCTGCCTATGTGAGCACCAAAGGGAAATACACAGTAGCTGTGGAGATCTTCTCCCTCTTGGCTTCTAGTGCTGGGCTCCTGACTTGTGTCTTTTCCCCCAAATGCTACATCATCATTGTGAGGCCTGATCTGAATAAAAGGCAACATCTAATAAAGAAAAGTATTTAAACAAACCTGTCTTTTGTTTTTATCCAACATGAGGTTATCATTGAATCCCATTAGGCATCAAGTTTTACTGATTCAATAAGTTTCAGCTTGACTGTCAATTCTGTAATGGATAGGGTTCAGAGCTCTTTTGCAACAATGTAGTAAGCTTTGCTTACAACATTCTTTTTGTCCCAGTAATCATTAATTGTTAAAGGAAAGTTAGAGACAGTGTAGAAACAGATTTAGTATTGTATAAAAGAATACTTTCCCCAGTTCCTAAAGTTTTTGTTCCAGATAAAGAGGACTGCTGTTTGTGCAAATAATTTACTGGTGCCATTGTTAGATTGCCTAGCAGACTATTCTGTTTTTCATGCTTTGGTAAAGTTAAGAGGAATATTTTTCTAGGTGGAACTCTCCTATTATGACTTCTGGAGACTCTCACCTCAGGTTGAATCTCACCTTCTGGAGTTTCTGTATTCCTTTCTCATTCAATTTATGATTCCAATATCTTGAAATTAGGTAGATAGATCATAGATCATAGATCATAGGAAAGAGAGAGAGAGATTCTACAATTTGGTTTTTCTGACTGAATGAAAGTAGATTTTATCCAAAGAACTCAACTAATAGCAATAACAATCTGTTCTTTTCCAAGTTTTAACCTCTATGATATATATGATATGAACATGAAACCTCTCTAGATCCATCTCTCTCTTTTTATTCCTGCTGAAGAAAAATGGTCCCAGATCCCATTACATTTTTTCCATGGCTATCATTTAGTATGTAATTGCACTGTTACATACCAATCCTGGAAGCCTTAAATCCATGATATTTGGAAATCCATGTGTATCTCAGTGAATATCTTCATTTCTCTATTGTTGATCACAGGTGACACATTGAGAAAGGTCAGTTTTATTGCAGCTTTCCTAGCTAGGAAGTTACCAGATACATTCTAGGAAGCCAAGCCAATTACCTTCAGCATGCTGGTTTTTTGCAGTGTCTGGTTGTCATTTGTCCCTGCCTATATGAGCACCAAAGGGAAATACACAGTGGCTGTGGAGATCTTCTCCCTCTTGGCCTCCAGTGCTGGGCTCCTAGCCTGTGTCTTTTCCCCCAAATGCTACATTATTATTATGAGGCCTGATCTGAATAAAAGGGATCATCTAATAAAGAGAAATATTTGAGCAATTGACTTTTGTCAATTTACAACATAGCATTAGCATTTTGAGGTGAGATGAAAGAACTTTGACTTGTTTTGGATTTAATTTTTAAAGCAAGTGATAGTTAGATACAGCTTTTCATAGCACTTCGTTCAGTGGATTGAGATTTATCATCTGTAAATGTGCTTAAGAGTTAAACCAAATCAAAATATTTCAGACTCAATGAGTTTCAAAGTGAGATTTGGCAGAGGTGTCACATTTTATCCTTCGTAATTTAATTTCACTCTTGAATATTTGACCACTGTGGTAAGGCAATTTTTAGATGTTAAGGGTAATACATGGATGTGGTGCAAGTATAAATTGCAGCAGTATGTTTGATGATAGTTATCAATAGACCATCTTTTTGTTGAATATTATACATTTTATATATTATTTTAGAAAATAAACTGTGTAGAGTCCTTGGTTTTGGGATTTTGTATAATTTTATTGAGATTTTATAACTAACCCAAACTAATAAAAATAAAAATCAGAAAAGAAAAGGAAAAGGAAAAATTGCAGAAAGAAGAAAAAGAAATACCATAGAAAGAAGAAGTTCTCAATTTCTGATTTCCTTTGCTGCCAATACAAGTATTATGACAAAATTATATCTTACTCTATAATTACAAAAGAAAGCACATTCTTTTCTATTATCCAGGTTGTTTTTTTTCCTAATCAGTGAAACCACAAATCTTAAGTGCATTTTTCCAGTTTATACAAAAAGCCTACAGGGTTTTCCAGGCAACACACATATAGATGTTTTTCTCAACTATTCTAAATTAAAATTATTTTAGCCAACTCTACAAGTTCCTTCATCTTTACCAACCATTCCTCTTTTATGGGTATAATCAAAGATTTTCAGTTTTGAGCATATAGTAGTCTTGCTACAGTTTTCATATATAAAAATAAAGTTCCATGGCTTTTTTCCTAGCTATCTATACATGATTTTATAAACATAAGACTATAAAATGAAATTTGGCCAATCAGAGTCCAGAGTGAATCTGAGCAATTTTGTCCATCATGTAGCCTGAATAATCCTCAGTAGATGTACCAAAGTGCTCTCTTTACCCAATGTAGACTTGTTTGCCCTAACCAGAGCTGCTGGATAGCTACCAGTGAATGCAGTAAAGATTAACAAATATTAAAATTTTGCCACCCATATCAACACAAGATATTCCCTAATATGGTTTTAACCCATACACAGTCAGACTCACTTTGTGTCTTACTCCAATGCTGGATCACACCTTAACCAACTTTTAAATAAATAAATAAAAAACAGGCCTAACTTGTGACTTATGGTATGTGCTGGCCACTCAATAATTTAAGGCAGAAAAATGTTTGCCATAGTGGCCCTGAACTTATGAGGTGGCTCACATTCAACGGTACCAAATAACAACTTGAAATCCCAATTAAATAAAATAAAAACTATTTGCATAGTTCTAAAAAGAGTGGTAGTAATTGTTGCATCATTCAGATTTTTCTACTTTGACTCCCATTTTGAAGTATGGCAGCAACAACACTTGAGCTAAATAAAATTGCAAGCTGGTCACAGACTCCAAAATTGTGATATTCACCTACAATACACTAATACTAACAGACAATAGGTGATATTCACCTACAATACTACTAATACACTTTAAAAAAAACTTAAAACTTTCTTTTTATGAGCTGATGTTTATTGTTCAGTTCGGGTCTCATCATAATGATAAAACACTTGGGAAGGAAGATACACACCAATAAGCCAGCACTGGAGGAGATCATGGAGAAGATCTCCACAGCCAATGTATATTTTCCCCTTGTGCTTAGATAGGTTGGAATAAAGCACAACCAAACACTGCAGAGACGAACATGCTAAAGGTGATGAATTTGGCTTTGTTGAAACTGTCAGGTAACTTCCTAGCTAGAAAAGCAGCAGAGAAGCTAACCAGAGCAAGAAAACCCATAAAACCCAAAACACAGTAGAACATGACTGAGTCTTCATTGCACTCCATGATAAGCTCTTCAGACTTTCAGTGTGCATTAAAATCTGGGTATGGTGGGCATGTTATCAGCCATGCAGCACAAAAACTTAATTGAATAAGGGAGCAAGAAATAATAATGTAACTGACCAATAATGTAACTTCCACCAACCCATTTCCTCAATTTGAAACCAGGTTTGGTTGCCATGAATGCTAGAACCACAACAAAGGTTTTGGGCAATACACAAGAAATTGCTATAGAAAAGATGAGGCCAAAAGCTGGTTGTCGAAGGAGACACATAATCGTGTGGGGTCTCCCAACAAATAGACAGACACAAAGGAAGGAGAGGAGGAGGGAAACTAGGAGTGTATAAGTGATATTTTGATTGTTGGCTTTGATGATGGAGTGTCTTTGTGTTTCATGAATATTATGATGATCAAAGTTGTCATTAAAGAAAAGCCAAGAGAAAGAACAGACTGATCCCCAAAGGTTCTTCATAGGACAAAAACGTGATCTGCTTTGGAATGCACATGTTTTTGTCCTGATTTGGATATTGATCTTCTGGACATGGAGAGCAGTCATCCATTTCTGAAAAAGAGCAAAGTGAAATTGATATAGATTATATGTCTTAGTCCCATTATATTTGGAAATTGCCTACCTTTCTCCTTTGATATTTTCCCCTATGGACATGAAAGGCAATCATAGCAGTAAAATGACTCCACTTCTTTTTTGGCCTTGCTGTATCCTGTCTCACAAGGATCATTACAGAAAGATAAAGGCAATGCCTACAAATGAATGAAGAAGAATATTTTAAGATACAGAGGGGGAAAAAGTACTTGGAGTGATACTCTTAATGTAGAATCAACATAATAGAAATGGATTGATAAGCAGAAGTGATGTGATTACATCATTTTAGATGTATTTGGTCTGAAATAATAATTCAATAAATATCTACAATTATTGGTATCTATGGCCTTCAATAACCATTATCCCCATTCTCCAAAGACAATTTCTATTCTGGTCAGTTAAAGATAATTTTCTCAACTTCTTAATTTTGAAGTCACCAGACTGATGAAATGGAGTACACTGGTGTTGTGTAGTGGTTTTGGGAAGCATTGACCAGACCGGCTGGATGCAACGTTATTTATTGCAACAGAAAACAGAACTGGCTTAACAGACAGAATGATGGCTATTTATACTTGCCGCCACTAGGCAGCGACCAATCAATTTAAACAGTTTTTTCCCGCTCAAACTCAAACTTCAATTTCCCTCCAGAACAGTTGGAGACATGTTTAAACTATAACACATCTCTTGATATTAATACATAACAACTGGATTGCAACTTTTACATCAAACTGTGAAAACCATTGTCCATAATTAACAAAGGGACAAAGTAAAGGGTACAATATTCAATACCAACTATAATATTAATATAATATAATAATATTCTTAAAAATATTTTTACTTTCCCAGGACATTTGTACTTAGATTAGTTCAGAAAAGATGGTCTGAGACTTTTGTCAATAAACATATTTTTATGCTACATAAATAAAGGCAGACCAATCTAGATTCAAACAGCTAACCTGATTAAAGCCTATTGGCCACAAGATGGAATCTATAGAAATACTGAAGAATTTGTCTGCTGGAGCTGTGAGATCTATCACTCCAACTTTGACCCTAAGAAAGGACTGGTTTGGGAATGTGATCCAGTTGATAATATTAAACCCACCAATGAATTCTCCATTTTTATCAAAGGAGATCTTTTCACCAACACCGTTGTTGAATCTGACACTTCTCAGAAAAGAATGGACCTGAAATATAGAGACAGTCAGAGAGAGAGAAAGAAAGACAGAGGAGGGAGAAGCCTATGTTCAAAATATAACAATGATTCCAAAATGGAATCATTGTATATGACATAGTATACGTCACTACTGACATATACATAGTATATGACACTACTGAAAAAAAATAAAATGTATTAATGTAGGATTGCACAATAAAATATCAGCAAAATTTATCTATGGTCTGAATTATTGCAGTTAAAATCCATCAGTCTAGAAGCAAGAGAATAGTAAGACAAAGTGTAATGTTTTTGAAATGCTATGTATGTATTACTTTTCAAGAGTAAAGACAATAGGATATATCAGATTATGATGCCTAGAAGGATCACTTGAATTGGAGGAGTTATATGTGTTCAATAATGGGTCACATACAGAGATAGACTACAATGTCTGGCATTCCCACTCCTGGTTAGCTAGCAAGAGATAAGATAATCAGCCCCTCTCCTGACTGGCTATTGTATTACAAATGGGAAAATCTCCATATCTTTATATACCATATCTCCCCTCCCATCTGGCATTGGCTCCCCGTTGCCATGACCCCATCTTGTGTTGCCAGTGGTTCCTTTGGGTGGGTCACCATCGCATGAGCTCTAAAGTCCATTTGGCCCATGTCTTGGCCGTACTTTGCCGGATCCATTCCAGCCATCTTCCCCCAAGTCTTTACAGCTCTTCTGGGAGCTACCGGACAGCTGCAGGGGCTTGGGACCCCTTGTGGAAATTCTTCTTAAAGGAGAGCTGACATAATGTGAAGAAAGCACTAGCCAAGGCAACAGAGAGTCAGAAGAACAAGCGGATAAGAAGCGAGCTCCCCAGGGAACGTTCCATGTAGGAGATAAAATGTGTCTATCCACCAAGTACCTAAAGTTGAGGATTCCCTGTAAAAACAAGGCCCTAAGTACATATGGCACAGGTCGACAACCTGTGGCTCCGGAGCTGCATGCGGCTCTTTCAGCCATCTCCTGTAGCTCCGGAGCCTCCTCCGCCATTTGCAGAGAGAGAGACAGAGACACAGAGAGGCACTTACGCTTCCTCTCTCTCTCTTTCTCTCTCTCTCTCATATGGACATGCCCCCTCGCAGGGCTCCTGATTGGTCCTGCGCCCGGGTGCCTCGCCCCCTGGGAGAAGGGCAGCCAGGAAGTCCCTTTCCAGGGCTGGCCCCATCCGAGGCGCACGTGGCCGGGGAGCCACATGGGGAAGCCCCGGGATCCCCGCTGGGAGTGGCCTGCTGGAGCCTCTGCTGGAGCCTCCGCTGAGCGGGCCAGTCCTCCCACAAGCCGTGGCCCTGAGGAAGAGCAGCCCCTGCAATGCCCAGCTGACACGACTATTGGCCAAGAAGCAGCAGAGCCAGTGATGGAGGGTAGGTGGTGGGGGAGGAGGGAGGGGGCTCCGAGTCCACAGAGCACCACCATGAAGCGGCCGCGGGGCAGGTGGTGCCCCCCCAGCTTACCTGTACCAGGCAGAGGGGCTGGCAGGGGCCGGTCAGGCAGAGCAGCTGCAGTATTGTGGCCAGGGCCAGCGGGCCATACGGCACCGGCCCCCCCCAGCGGCCCACTGCGGCTACATCTCATGGGCAGAGGGCGAGCCTGGGCAGTGCGGAGTCCCAGCTGGGGGGGTGGCGGAGGCTTCCTTGCCCTCCTCCTCCTCCTCCTCCCCTTCCTCCTCCTGCTGCGCCCTGGGCGGCAGTCCCCACGGCAGCAGCGATGGGGACATCGCTCCCTGGGCCGTCCCCAGGCCGCCGAGCTGGCCATGCGTATCCCCGGGCCGCTGAGCCGGCCATGCATCTCCCTGGGCTGCCGAGCCGGCCATGCGTCTCCCTGGGCCGGGCAGCAGTTCCAGCGGTGGCGGCATCGCTCCCTGGGCCGCTCCCTGGGCCACCGAGCCGACCATGCATCTCCCCGGGCTGGGCGGCAGTCCCAGTGGCGGTGGGGGCATCGCTTCCTGGGCCGTTCCCGGGCCGCCAAGCTGGCCATTCGTCTCCCCGGGCTGCTGATCCAGCCATGCGTCTCCCCGGGCCGGGTGCCAGTCCCAGCTGGGGTGGCGGGGGCATCACTCCCTGGGCCACTCCCTGGGCCACTCCCCAGGCCGCCAAGCCAGCCATTCGTCTCCCTGGGCCGGGCGCTAGTCTCAGCTGGGGCGATGGGGGCATCACTCTCTGGGCCACT
The DNA here is from genome assembly GCA_023970755.1 of Azemiops feae. NCBI lineage: Eukaryota > Metazoa > Chordata > Lepidosauria > Squamata > Viperidae > Azemiops > Azemiops feae. The sequence continues at coordinate 35,588 of JALGBA010001342.1, read as the reverse complement.
CCCCAGGCTGCCGAGCCAGCCATGTGTCTCCCCGGGCTGGGCAGTAGTCCTGGCGGTGGCAGCATCGATCCCTGGGCCGCTCCCCGGGCCGCCGAGCCGACCATGCATCTCCCCGGGCCAGGTGGCAGTCCCAGCGGCAGTGGTGGGGCATCGCTTCCTGGGCCGTCCCCGGGCTGCTGAGCCAGCCATGCATCTCCCAGGGCTGGGCGCTAGTCCCAGCTGGAGTGCTGGGGGCATCGCTCCCTGGGCCGCTCCCTGGGCCGCCGAGCCAGCCATGTGTCTCCCCGGGCCGGGCAGCAGTCCCAGCAGCAGCGGTGGGGGCATCACTTCCTGGGCCACTCCCTGGGCTGCCGAGCCGGCCATGCGTCTCCCCGGGCCGGGTGGCAGTCCCGATGGTGGGGCGGTGGCGGCAGGGGCATCGCTTCCTGGGTCATCTCCGGGCTGCTCTCTGGGCAGCTGAGCTGGCCATGCATCTCCCTGGTCCGGTCCGTGGTGCCCTGGGTGCCTTTCAGCACCTTCTGCTGCCTCCTGCCCCCCTTCCCTCCCCTTTGGCGCCGTCTGCCTTGAGAGAGAGGGGGGGAGAGGAAAGAGACAGAAAGAGGGAGAGGAAAGAAAGAGAGATAGGAAAGAGAGAAAGAGAAAGGGAGAGGAAAGAGAGAGAGAGAGAGGGAGAGAAAGAGGAAAGAGAGAGAGAGAGGAAGCGCAAGTGCCTCTCTCTCTCTCTCTCTCTCTCTCACACACACACACACACAAACACACTGAGTGGGGGAAGAGGACTAGCAGACCAAGGGCAGAAAGAGGGAGAGAGAGAGAGAGACCCTTTTGACATCTAAAATGAAGATAACACTGCAAAAATCCGTTTTTACCATTATATATATATATCTGAGGACGTCTGTAGTTTGGCGGACGAAAGCTAAGTGCTCTTTTATCCACAGGCCTATTTATATTAAACAGCCTTGTTTATTTTTATCCTGGTGTTCGCTTTTTTCTTGTAAGAATTTTATCAACACACACACACACACACACACACACACACACACACACACACACACACATATATATATATATATATATATGTCCTTGGTAATTCGGGTTTTCCCCCGCGTAAAATTGAAATTACCAAAGACCTATATACAAACACCCGTGAAAACCTCAGAAAACAAATATATATATATATATATATATATATATATATATATATATATATATATATATATGTAGTCTTTGGTAATCGGGTTTTCTCCCGTGTAAATTGGAAGTGTCTTGGCGACGTTCGACGAAGTTCATTCGTCATCTTCAGGGCTGGTGTCTCTTCGGCCTCGTGCTTCTAGAAGCATGTGTGATCGCAGCTGTTTCTTCCTTTTTTTTTTTTTTTTGAAAAAAAAAAGGAAGAAACAGCTGCGATCACACATTGCTTCTAGAAGCACGAGGCCGAAGAGACACCAGCCTGAAGATGACGAATGATGGACTTCGTCGAAACGTCGCCAAGACACTTCCAATTTTACACGGGAGAAAACCCGAATTACCAAAGACCTACATACAAACACCAGTGAAAACCTCAGAAAACATAATATATATATATATATATATATATATATATACTATATAATATATGGTACGGTCTTGATAATCGGGTTTTCTCCCGTGCTTCGGCCCTCGTTTCTAGGAGCAATGTGTGGACGCAGCTGTTTCTTCCTTTTAACTGCCAGTGCGGGTATGAACTGATTGGGTGGGAGCTCGGCTGTGTTCTGATTGGGTGGAGGTGTGTTCTGATTGGTTAGGGGCTTGGCTGTGCTCTGATTGGCTGGGGGCTTGGCTGTGCTCTGATTGGCTGGGGGGTTGGCTGTGCTCTGATTGGCTGGGGGGTTGCCTGTGCTCTGATTGGCTGGGTGTGTGTTCTGTTTGGGTGGGGGCTTTGTTGTACTCGGATTAGTCTGAGTTGCAGCAGGATTTGAGATGGAGAGCTGCATTGCTGTAGTTTGGCTTCGTGTTCGTGGTCGTGCCATATCAAGGTGGGTGTCAGTTTGCTTCATGTATGGATTGGAGGGGTTTGAAATGGCTAATGATGCAGCTGTGGTCTGGTTTCTGGTTTGTGGTCGTGCCTCATCATCGGTGTGGGTTTGGGTTTGCTTTTTGCGTGGATGTGTGGTGGTGACATCCTGTGTGGTTTTCGTGAGTGTGGGTCTAGTGTCATTCTTTGTGTTAGGGACTCGTTTGTCAATAAGGGTGGGTTTCCAAATGGCTGGTAGGCGGGAGGTATCATCTCGTTTATTCATGCTGTGTGGGCATTTTTCTATCTCGATGGCTTCTCTGATTATTCTGTTGTTAAAGTGTTCAGTTTTGGCGATAGTTCTGGTATTTTTAAAGTCAATTTTATGTCCTGTGGCTTTAAGGTGTTGGACCAGGGAAGAAGTTGGTTCCTCTTTTCTGACTGAGTTCTTGTGTTCTTCAATGCGTGCACTTATTCTTCTGTTGGTTTGTCCGATGTATGTGGTGGGGCAGGCGGTGCATGGGATTTCATATACTCCTTGATTTTCTAACTCAATTTTGTCTTTGGCGTTTCTTAGGATGGTGGATGTTTTTCGGTTTGTGCAGAATGCTGTCTTGATGTTGTGTTTGTGGAGGATCTTGCTGATTCTGTCTGCGGTGCCTTTTATGTATGGGAGGAGGGCTTTGCCGTTTTCTTGTTCTCTGTCTTGGATTTTAGTGGGGGTTTCTTTTTGGATTAGGTTGGTGATCTTATTTCTTTGGAATCCATTGGATGTTAGTACGTTGGTGAGAGTGTGTAGTTCGGTTTTTAGATGTTGTTCGTCAGCTAAGCGTTTTGTTCTCGAGATGAGTGTCTTGGCTATGGAGTTGATCTGTGCTGGGTGGTGGTGTGAGAGTGCGTGCAGGTAGCAGTTTGTGTGTGTTTTCTTATGGTAGATGGTGTGTCCTAGGGAGCCATTGGATTTCTTGTAGACTAAGACATCCAGGAAGGGAAGTTGGTTGTTAGTTTCTGTTTCCATGGTGAACTGTATTTTGGGGTGTAGGCTGTTGAGGTGTGTGAGGAAGTTGTCTAGTTTTTCTTTCCCATGTGGCCAGATTATGAAAGTGTCGTCTACGTATCTGAGCCAGAGTTTGGGTTTGTGATCAGATTTTTCTAGAGCTTGGGTTTCAAAGTATTCCATGTAGAGGTTTGCAATGACAGGTGAGAGGGGTGATCCCATGGGTGCTCCTTCTATTTGTTTGTATCTTTGTCCGTTGTAGATGAAGTATGTATTGGATAGGCAATGGTTGGTCAGATCTAGGATGTGCTTGGGGGGGTTATATTTGTTTTGGATGGCTGTCAAGGCTTCTTTGATTGGCACTTGGGTGAAGAGGGAAATGACATCAAAGCTCACGAGTAGGTCGCTGGGCTGTAAGTTTTGTTTCTTTATGATCTCTATGAATTGGAATGAGTTTTTTACGTGTGAGGTGATGGATTCTGCATAGAGTAGGTCGCTGGGTTGTAGGTTTTGTTTCTTTATTGTTTATAAATAAAATAAAATAATAATATATATATATAAAATATAAATAAAATAAAATATAAATAAAATAAATAATAAAAATATAATATATATATTATTCTTAATTGTGCTAAAAATCCGAATCCCGGGTAAACACATGTCATAAAGCAAATAAATAAAAACGATCACCAGGATAAAAATCTTAAAACAAAGATTGTTTAATTTACAAAGCTGAGCTTTCGTCGGCCATACTGCCGACATCATCAGAGCATATAACATAAGATTTGGGAGTCCGTTCTTATATGACTGGCTGTTTCTGCGCCCGGGCTCTCGACATAGTCATCGGTCCGCTCCTCGGCATCGGGCACACCATTCTTAAAGGGGCCGTTTCCACAGGTATCCTCTCTCCTCCAGTTGCTGTTGTTCTTAGGGCATGTGTGCTGGCGTTAGGGGATCGGGTGTCAAATCATTCTTGTTTCTCTCCCCCCCTCCCATCCCCATGGTCCCATTCATTTTAGTCTGTCTCCATGTCCCTGAGCTACCCGTGGAGCGTGTAGTTTCTTCAGCGCGTGTGCGGGGGCTCAGGAAATAGTCATCTCGTGGTCTGCACACGTTGTTTCCTTCATCGCTGAGCGCGGTCGTGTCCCTATCATCTGGTCTTTAGCAGGGCATATCTTTGCTGTTCCCCTTCTCTTCCCAGCCTCCGCTGTCCCTCTTTCCTGTGTGTGTGTCACGAGATTGGCTGTCTGGTCCTTCCTGTTCATTGTCTTGCTCCCCCTGTTTTGTATGGATTGGGGTGTGTGCATCTAGGGAACCTATGGGGTAGGCTTCCTCTGTTCTTTTACTCACCGCCCCAGTGTCTCCTTGTATGTGGGTTCCTGGAGGTTCTTTGTCTGGTAATGTTCGATCGCCCCTCCCCTTTCCTTTTTGTGCCCCGCTGGGTCTGGGGCGTTGTCTTGTTTGTGGGGTGTGCTTCTGGTTCGTTGCTCTCTCTGGGGATCGTGGTAGTCTTTCTTTCTGTTGCCTTGTCCTTCCAGTTGTGCCTGGTGTGGGCAGGTTGTTTGTGTTGCCAGTTGGTATGATGCCCTCCCCACCCCTTTAACATTTGGTACACAGGGCCAAGCTCTATATGTCGGTTGATGGAGTTTTTATCCGACATCCAGGCTTCTTTGAGCAGGCGGCCTCCCTTGGTGACATCACGGGCTAAAGTCTCCGCGTTGGCGAGGTCGAACTCATGGTCATAGTTGGCCATGTGAGTCCACACCTGCGAGTGCTGTTCCTTCCTCTTAATCGCCAATTCATGTTCGTGGACCCTGGTTATAAGTCTCTTGGAGGTTTCTCCAACATAGTTACAGGGGCAGTTTTTGCATCTAATCCTGTATATCACTGAGGATTGCTCCCCAGTGGGTAGTGGATCTTTTGGGCGCATAATCCTGGCGCATAGGGTCTGGTCAGGTTTGTGGGCCACCCTCACACTAAAGGGGGCCAACAGTCTGGCCATGGCCTCCGACACGCCATTGATATATGGCAAGGTTGTCCGTGCTGGTTGGGTTGGTGCCCCGTCGGCTTGTGCATTCGTGCGAGGTCCGTATGGTCTGCTGTGATGCCTAACAAAATCCACTGGGTAACCATTGTGTCTGCACACTTGGTAGAGGTGCCTCCTCTCTTCCGTTTTGGTCTTGTTAGTGTTGCAATGGGAGCCAACTCGTTTGAATAGAGTCTTGATACAGCTGGCCTTATGAGCAACCATATGGTTGCTTCTATAATGCAGCATCCTATTCGTGTGGGTTGGCGTATGGAAGACGGCTGTTTGTAGGGACCCATCGGACTGTCGTTTGATCCATACATCCAAGAAGGTCAACGTGCCTTGATTTTCCTCCTCTGCGGTAAACCGGAAGTCAGGGTAAACAGAGTTCAGTTTGTTCAAGAAGCTGGTTTTATCTTGCCTTTTAATCACCACAAAGGTGTTTATATATATATATATATATAATGGTAAAAAAGGATATATGCAGTGTTATCTTCATTTTAGATGTCAAAAGGGTATTGTGGCTCCCAGTGTTTTTTTCCCAGTGGGAAATGGGTCCAAGTGGCTCTTTGAGTGGTTTGGGTTGCCTACCCCTGGTATAGCGGATATTATTTATATGTGTAAATGTATCTGTCAATGGTGGCTCCCACCAGTGTGGATATTTCTTGAATTGTTCAGCTGCTAGAAAATCCTCTCCAGAGGCCATATTGCTCTTCAAACCTTTTATGATGAATTTGATCATGAGACTTTTGGGGCAAAAAATAGTTGATACGTTGCCTAACATATTTGCAGATTTTTAATAAAATGGTTGGTTAATGTTAGTGGCCCCTAAAGGTTCACAATACGTATATGTTTTATCATCAGTAGGAGAGGTAATCCTATAGGACTCTGTTTAAAAATCTGAGATTTGTTCATGATTGAGGATATCATTATTTTGGCTAACACCATGTAAAAAATGTGAGTTTTCCATCAGTACTACACATTCCTATTGTACAGTAGATCCTTTGATTGGACACAGAGCCTCTCCTCACCTTCACAAGTGTGCAGCAGAAGCCTCTAAGCAATTGGGATGATGTCATGAAAAGACAGGTCTCTTTTGATCCTTGCTTCCTCCCAATCCTTATTTATAACACTTGCAAATGCCATGTGGAAAAGTTTATTTGCAGCAGAACCAGTTCTTAAACATCCTGATCCTGAGGAACCTTTCATCATCCAAGCTGATGCTAGTGATGTTGCGGTGGGCAAGTTCTCCTACAAAAAAACCTTAGGAGGGATCTGCAGCCCTGCGCCTACACTTCACGAAAGCTTTCGGAAAGAAAGAGGAGATGGGCTGTTTGGGAGAAAGAGGCTTTTACAGTAAGATGGGTGTTATTAACGTGGCACCATTTCTTGGAAGGGAGTAAAGTGCCTTTCGAAGTATAGACTGATCATTATTATTATTCAAAATAATCTTGAATTACCGAGAGGAGACATGGTTGGATCTATTGCTTACACACCAACACCCCACTCACTTTACAGAAAGGGAAGGACAAACACAAACCTGTGGGACTTTGTAGGTGCCTGCTAATGTTGACATCTGGATGGAGCTGTCTCTGCTAGCTCCATCAACAAGAGCCAAAAGCTTGTCCTTCCTTCCACAGCTGTAGTTAGGAACATTGGCTTCTCCAGTAGAGAGCATGTCCAGCAAGAAATCTGAAGTGCCGAGGGTGTTATCATAGGTGTCATAGATGTTGCAGCCAAGTGTGAGATTGTGTAGGAGCTGGAGATTCTCCTTCATGAGTTCAATATTACAAATCATGCATAGTATGAATACCTTTCCATAGGATAAACTAGTGTAAAACCATGATCATGTTAATATTAGCATCATCAATAGCAACAACAAAAATACTTTTTCTCCATTTAATCATCTTTTTTTCTCTACAAACCAGCTGAAAGATAATCCAATACTGATCCAAAACCAGAGGCAAATGATAGTCACTCATCACCCTTTAATAATGTTAGTCTTCAGGATGGGGGTAGTCCTCAAAAAGGTTTAACATATCAGAAACATACAATTATTCTTTACCAATATTCATAGCCCAGAATAATTCAGTCATTAAAGAAAAACCACCATTAAAGGAAGGATATTTTTGATAAGTGACCCAGAGAAGCTGTTCTAAAATCAAGTCATCTTCTATTCCTTTAAAAATCATATACTGCATATCGATCAGTTATAAAATTATGGAAATGGTTGGGCAGAGGGAATTAGAACCATTTCAATCATTACTTTCAACCAAAGTCAGTATTCCAGTCATGAATTTAGGAATTTAGAGAGAGGAACATAATGTGGACTTCTTTCAAGTTTCATTTGCCTCATGTTTCTATTCTCAGAAAACAAGGCAAAAGGGAGAGGCTGTGTTAATCAAAAGGATTCAAAAATGTGTCAGATCCTGCAATATAAGAGTAAGTAAAACAAGAAGAAAAAAAGAAGAGTGTTAGAACTGCAAATGGAGGGAATGAAACTCCATCGCATGAATTACAACCGAATCTGACTAGAAGGAGCCATGCTGAAAGGTAATGTTGCAGGTGCTATTTTTGATGCAGAGGTGACTACACCAATGAGAAAATCTCCTGGCCTATAATAGCTCCATGGCTTTTCTTCATCCTGTTTGTCCAAATTCAGTGGCCACTTCATTCTCAGCTTCCCAGAGAGTGGCTGGGACACCAGCAGCATCAGAAGCAGAAGCAGGAGGTCCATAATTCATGGGGCGGAATCAATCTCCTTCCTCTTTCTAAAAAAGAATTAGAAGAATTCAAAGCACTCAGACAGGATGGAATATCCTGTGGCTTTCCAGAGATGAATCAAGATTCACCTGGAAGAGAGAGAAAATATATTCAAGAGCACAGTTCCTATCTCTCCTGTAATGTGAGCCACAAAAAGCATAACCTGTGATATTTATCCTTTTCTGATGCAAGATTCCTTCCATGTTGCTTCAGTCTAATGTTTACATCAAAGGCAGTCACTGGAGACATAGGAGAAGAGGTCTCAGAGACAGGGAGGGTGATGATTGCAGTCAGAAGGACCTTCTGCTCTTGGGACCCTGAACTTCTTCCATGTAAGGAGGGGTAGCTGGAGAAAAGCACATTAGAGAAAAGTCACAGATACACCCCTTGGGGCAGTGTTCTCTAGTGGTCTTAGTCCTTCCTGTTAGGACATGTCCAGAAAATCATGCTGGATCGAGATGGTTCAACAGGCAGGAAAGTGACTTCTGCTGTCCTTCAATGGGGTCTCTTGCCTCCAGAGGCTGCTAGGGAAGGTCACCCAGAGTTATGGAGTTTCGTGCCATTCTAGATTAATGACACTTAACTCTAGTGCTGCCTGTGCTTTAATTCCATAGAAGCACTCAGTATCCTTGAACCCAGCCTAATGCTAAGAGATTGGGATTTTCTTTTCAATGAGATATCCATGTATTAATTCTAATTTGGTGCTGATTTTATAATTCCTTGTAACTGAGGTGAAATTTCATTTGCCATATGTTCTAAAAAGATCATTTTTTGCATGTGAGCTGGCTAAGAGGCAGGAAGGTGACATCCTGGGATAGCACCATTGGCACAGAGAGAGAAAATTGTAGAGTGGGTAGAAATTTTAGTTTCCTTGACACTTTCTGTGTTGTCTTTCCATACTGATACAATGAGAGCCATTAAATTTTGACGTTTCTTGGCTTAAATAAAACAATTGTGCTGTTATGTTTGCAGTTGAGATGGTGGCAGTGCCCAATGTAGTAGATGATGTGACCTGATTTCCTTCCACAACCATACAGGTGTTGGTTTAGGGCAGGGGTGTCAAACTCTCAATGTCACGTGATGTGTCACGAAGTATCATGACTTTTTTTTCCATTGCCAGCAATGGGGTGCACACGGTTTCGCTATCATGCATCCATCCCACAGGCCGGCAGTTTGACACCCCTGATTTAGGGGGACCTTATGGCAGTTACTCTGATTATACAGATGCACTTGGTGTGGTACGACTCCTGTGACATTCCCATCTCTGAGGCTTTGTTTGTCCTCCACAGAAGACCTCCAAGTGCTTATAGTTTGGAGTCCCTGTGTTCTGGTTTATCTTGATCAATTGTTGATAGATTACATTTCTTATCTGGAGGGGGGATGTTAATATGGACAACTTGGACTAGATGGGAGAACTGGGGGGGGGGTTGAGTGGGAGGGGGAGCTGATGGGATGGGCAGGTCCACCCTTACAATGAGGACCATAGGATAACCAATATCCCAGGTCCATCATTTGAAAGTTGTCCCACTGTTCAGTTCTCAGCTTCCACTCTCACTCCCTGGCTACCAGATCTTCAGTGGCTCCCATTCTGGCTGTTGCTTTTGAATGCCAGCTTGATGTGTAGGAAGGCTTTTCTCACCCATGATGTTGCCTTCCCTGTCTCACTGAAGTCTAGTTTTACCCCCAGAGGGGAGGAAACCTCAGTTGGAAAGGCGGCCACCTACTTTGTGGGTTTCCCTCAGATGAGAGCCCAGGGAAGTGGAGGAAAGGTGGCTGTGGTCATTCCTGGTTTGTTACAGGCTTTCAGGAGGCTGCACCTAGAGCTGTTTTTTCACCCAAGGTTGGGTGTCTGCAAAAAATATTTTCCCAGCCTGCTGAAGTTTGTTGTGTGAATGTGGTCCTTACAAGAAATGTCTCCAGCTTATTTCTGTTATAAATGATTGTTCAGCTAGCCCCTGCTAAATTAATATTCATAATTCACTCACTCATTGGTTCAGCCTCCAAAAATAAACCATGATTAAAAGTTGCAAATGTGAATTCAGCCATTGGTGATGTGACCAGGTTAAATGGGTTGCATGGCTATGATCTGGTGTAGTGGTCAAGGAATCAGTCTAGTAACCAGGAGACCATGAGTTCTAGTCCTGCCTTAGGCACAAAGCCAGCTGGGTAAACCTGGCCCAGCTAACCTCTCAGAGCCCATGGAAAGAGGCAATGGCAAACCACTTCTGGAAAACCAGGTCACCTATGGTCTTTCTGATAACTTTCAAACACAGCCAGCTGAGGTTGTGGGCCTTCCTGAGTCTGGCTACAGTCTTGCAAAACCAGCCGAGTGGACTCCAATTTGCTAAACATCGGCAGATTTTTTTAAAAAAACTAGTTGCTCTGTGTAGAAGTGGCAGGAAAACTCCAATCCTGATCATGACAGCGAGTTTCAAGTCCTCATGAAGGCTGTGGACAGGCCGATGAAGTTGGGGTTCTGGAAGGCCAGGAGGGCTGCAGGAGGTTGATGTCCCTTCCTGTCAAGGGCAGGGAGGGTGTGCTGGAAAAGAGGAAGGCAGGTGGAGCCCCCTACACAATCCAGCTCAGGCAGCCTCAGGCATGGTTGGAAAAGGTTTCTTTGAGGGAGGAGTCCTCTTAGCAGATGAGAAGGGTGGGAGAACATTGACATCACAGCAAGGGGGGTTCCATGCAGTGGGGGGTCCAGGTCAAGGCCCCCCTTTTGGTTGGCAGCACTGATGGTCAGCCAGGAACCACCACAGGAGGTGAGTCTCAGGCACTTGCAGGCTAGGAGAGCTCATCCGAGTCCAGGGAGTTTGCAATCCTGTTTGCTATTGGCCAACCTCAGCACACCCAGCATTGGTGGCACACCCTCAGTCCACTTTGTGGGACTCAGTTGCTGAGCCCCTGCAAGTATGTTGTGTGAGTGTCCTACCAGATGGTTGAGCTGAGTGTATCAAACTCCACTGACCATCATAGAAGCGTATGCTCTCTTTAACCTAGATTCAGTAGAAACCCTTTTTCCTGAGCAGTGTGGACTCATCAACTGAATTAACAGGTGAAGTTCACAGCTCATGTTTAGATCATTCAGGGTTTTTTTAGGCATTTCTGCAGTAGTTTTAGCAAGCTGGACACATCTCAGCCTGGCACTGACAGCAGGGAGGGGCAAAGATGTTGGGCTTCAGAGGGAACCAGATTAAAAGTGGTTTCTATCTCCCTTGCATCTCCAAACACACCTCAAAGGAGCGGGGGACTCATCTTTGTTCCGCCATAAAGCCCCTGATAATATGGACTGAGATCTTAACACACGTTTATCTCATTTCATACATTCCAATAGTTGGGAACCTTCTCCTGTGCAAATGTATGCAGCAGATCATCATGCTAAGCCAGCATCTGGTTTATATAGATTTTGGCATGGTACATTATGCCAACATAGCAGTTCTCTTTCCTTAACCTAAAAGTTAAAGGTGTTGTGTAAACTTACCCAGAACTTAAGGGTGTTGCGTGAACTCACCTAGATTTCCCACAAACCATCTATGTGATGGCCAATACAGGACGTCTGCACAGAGAATTTGAAACTTTTAAAGAATCTGCTTTTGGATTCAGGGTCCATGGCTATCCAGCACGGCAACAATGACAACAGGAGAGAAGCCGTTGCTTCTCTTCACAAGCCATTGCTGTGCCTGGCTCTGTTCTTGCAAGCCCAGCCTTGTGGTCTCCAACTCACTGAAATTGGGCCAATTTTTTGCAGCTGGTTGTGCTGCAGAGAGATGACAAGAATCTCCCCATCCTGACAAGGAGAATGGGTTTCAAGTCCTCATGAAGGCAACTGGGGGGATGGGGCAATGAATCACAGGTCTTGGAGAGCCAGTAATGATTGAGAGGCTATAGGATGCCTGTGGGCCTTCCTGGCAAGGGTAGGGAGGGTGCTCTGGAAGAGAGAAAGGAAGGCAGAGCCCCCAACCCAACCCAGTCAGGGCAGCCTTGGGTGTGATCAGAAACCTCTCTTCTGAGGGAGGGGCCCTCCTCACATGTGGGGGGGGCTGTTGAGCATCACTAATATCACAATCAGCATTGTCAACACAGAGCAAAAAATTTGTTTGCTTGCTTCCTTCCTTCTATTCTTTGATTCTCTTGAGTCAAAGTAAGTAACTTACAGATTTCGAACCAACGTAGAACTAAGGAGAAATTTCTTGACAAAACAATTAATTACTGGAACGATTTGCCTCCAGAAGGTGTGGGTGTTTCAATACTGGAGGTTTTTAAGAAGAGATTGGACAACCATTTGTCTGAAATGGTAAATGGTGAGGTTTCCTCCTTCAACAGGGGGTTAGACTAGAAGACCTCCAAGGTCCCTTTCAACTCCGTTCTTCTGTTTCAGGCATGCAGTATATCTAGCAAAGTGTTAATGGGGATAGAGATTTGAGGGCAGAAGTGGGGAGTTTAGTTTTAGCACCTAATTTGGGGGACGGGGCAGTTTAAGATGAAAAGGTTTGTCTCTTCCAGCTTTTTTTGTGTTCTTTATTGAAGAAATGTGGGGTTTTGGGGGAGTAAGGGGGGCGTCAAAGCCAGGAAAAGGTTTCAGGAAGCTCATCTGAAGCTGCCCCATCCTCATGCAGTGTCTGGTTTCCCAAGCCTAGCAAGAGCCAGGAGAGCTTTGCAGTCTCCCAACAGCCTGAGGATCAGGGTGGAAAGCTTCAAAAGCAGCCACCATTTCTACAAGGACTTGTCAGAGTATTGCAAATGGTGTCCACGTCCGGCAGGCCTGAGGATCAGGCCCAAGCACTGCAGGATCCCCTTGGGGCAGGATCGAAGGGGAAGAGGCTTCCAGCCAGAGGGAAAAATGTTACCCAGCCACATCTGGAAGGCCGCAGGACCCCCACACTTCTATATGTTAAAGAGGGGCTTGGTGGGGGCACAAGGGAGTCAAGGAGGGGCTGAAGAAAGAGCTCACATTTGGGGAAAGGAGATGAAAAAGGGGGCTCTTTTGGGGGGGTGATCCCAGCAGGCAGCAACATGGCTGCATTGGCTTTCAGCTCTTATTTTCCCCAGGGTGGCACACTTTGATGTGAAGGAGGACAGACAGCCCTGATCCTGAGTGGGGAGGGAAGTCCAAAGTCTGAAATCTTCCGTGACGCTTTTTGCCTAAAGCCAAGTTCTCTTCCAGGAAAGATTTCCATTTTGGGCCTCCCGGGTCAGAGAGAGAAGCGAACTGCAGCTGACTCCATCTGTCTCTGCCCAAAGTCTCCCCTGGAGGATTCGACCAAAGAGCAGAGCTGAAACTTTGAGAATGATAATATTTCTCCCTCTCACCAGAGATCCCCGGCTAATTCAACTAGTTCTTGGACTCAAAGTTTGTTGGGCACTTCTCTGGAGAGAAATGAAAGCGAATAATCCCCACAGGATTCAAAATGATAGGGCAGAGCTAGAATTAAATCAGCAAGAATTGAGAGGTTGGAAAGCTCCATGCTTGAAATTGGCCCCAGAGGGGATACACGGCATCTGTGGCTGAAGAAAAAGAAATCTGATATTTGTTGGCACAGCAGTTAAAGAGAAAACCCCAGGGATTAAATACCTGAACATGTCACGGAACTGGAACAGCTTCCTACTGAGTTAAAACCAAAGTTTAGTTTATTTTCAAAGTTAATGCTGAAGGGCACCAATAAAAAAAGACTGATGCAATAGTGTGACCAGGATAAAATAAATAATAAAAAAATCTGCTAGTTAAAAACTAGTCATCAGGACTTGACATAGTTTTAAAAAAATCACACCCATGTACAGAGAATGAGAGAGAGAGAGAGAGAGAGAGAGAGAGAGAGAAATGAGAAAAATAAAGGATGCCTTTCACCCCACGTAAGGAAGAAAGGGAGGGGAAGGACCCATGTTCCACTGCCACTCCCTTCCACACATTGGGCACCGAGGGGGAAAAGCAAAGCCCAGACTTGTCACGTTGCCCATAGAAAAGGCTCAGGAAGGAGGAGGGAAACTGGGGGAACCCTTCACACACCCCATTCTGGGAAGAGACTAATGTGGATTATGGGCTTTGGAGTTGTATTTCAGGGGGAAATGCAGCCAAAGGGGGTTTGTGAAGCTCCAGTTCCTCTTCGTGTGTTTCCAGGAAAGGCTCCTGTTGGGGAGAAGCCATGCAGGGCCTTGTTACTCACTGTCACGATCAGGATTGGAGTTTTCCTGCCACTTTTACAGAGAGCAACCAGATTTTAAAAAAATCTGCCCATGTTTAGCAAATTGTATTCCACTTGGCTGGTTTTGCAAAACTGAAGCCAGAGTCAGGAAGCCCCACAGCCTCAATAGGCTCTGTGTGAAAGTAATCAGAAAGACCATAGGTGAACAGGTTTTTCAGAAGTGGTTTACCATTGCCTCTTTCCCAGGGCTCATCTCAGCCTGAGGTTGGCTCAGCTGGCTTAGTGCCCAAGGCAGGACTAGAACTCATGGTCTCCTGGTTACTAGTCTGACACCTTGACTACTACATCAGACTACCTCTGCCCAAAGTCATACAACCCATTTAACCTGGTAACCTCACCAATGGCTGAATTCACATTTGCAACTTTTAATCATGGTTTATTTTTGGAGGTTGAACCAATGAGTCAGTGAATTATGAATATTAATTTAACAGGGACTAGGTGAACAATCATTTATAACAGAAATAAGCTAGAGACACTTCTTGTAAGGACCACATTCACACAACATACTTCAGCAGGCTGGGGAAACATTTTTTGCAGACACCCAACCTTGGGTGAAAAGACAGCTCTAGGTGTAGCCTCCTGAAAGTCTGTAACAAACCATGGATGACCAGAGCCACCTCTCCGCCACTTCCCTGGGCTCTCACCTGAGGGAAACCCACGAAGTACATGGCCGCATTTCCAACTGAGGTTTCTTCCTCTTTGGGGGTACAACTAGACTTCAGTGAGACAGGACAGGCAGCATCATGGGTGAGAGAAGCCTTCTTACACATCAAGCTGGCATTCAAAAGCAACAGCCAGAATGGGAGCCACTGAAGATCTGGTAGCCAGGCAGTGAGAGTGGAAGCTGAGAACTGAACAGTGGGACAACGTTCAAATGATGGACCTGGGATATTGGTCATCCTATGGTCTTCATTGGAAGGGTGGACCTGCCCATCCCATCAGCTCCCCCTCCCACTCAACCCCCCCACTTCTCTCTTCTAGGCCAAGAAACATAATCTATCAACAGTTGACCAAGATAAACCAGAACACAGGGACTCCGAACTATAAGCACTTGGAGGTCTTCTTAGGAGGACAAACAAGGCCTCAGAGATGGGAATGTCACAGGATTCGTACCACATCAAGTGCATATATATAATCAGAGGAACTGCCACAAGGTCCCCATAAACCAGGGGTGTCAAACTGCCTGCCCGCATAGTGGATGTATCATAGCGAAACCGTGTGCACCCCATTGCTTGCAATGGGAAAAAAAGTCATGATACGTTGCGACACATCATGTGGCATTCAGAGTTTGACACCCTTCCCTAAACCAACACCTGGATGATTGTGGAAAGAAATCAGGTCACATCATCTACTACACTGGGCACTGCCACCATCTCAATTGCAGACCTAACAGCACAATTGTTTTATTTAAACCAAGAAATGTCAAAATTTAAGGGCTCTCATTGTATCACTATGGAAAGGCAACAC
Organism: Azemiops feae; assembly: GCA_023970755.1. NCBI lineage: Eukaryota > Metazoa > Chordata > Lepidosauria > Squamata > Viperidae > Azemiops > Azemiops feae. The sequence continues at coordinate 20,145 of JALGBA010001342.1, read as the reverse complement.
AGAAAGTGTCAAGGAAACTAAAACGTCTACCCACTCTACAATTTTCTCTCTCTGTGCCAATGGTGCTATCCCAGGCTGTCACTTTCGTGCCTCTTAGCCAGCTCTCATGTAAAAAATGATCTTTCTAGAACAAATGGCAAATGAAATTTCACTTCAGTTACAAGGAATTATAAAATCAGCTCCAAATCATGGAGATCTCATTGAAAAGAAAATCCCAAACTCTTAACATTAGGCTGGGTTCAAGGATACTGAGTGCTTCCATGGAGATAAAGCACAGGCAGCACTAGAGCTAAGTGTCACCAACCTAGAATGGCACCAAACTCCATAACTCTAGGTGACCTTCCCTAGCAGCCTCTGGAGGCAAGAGACCACATTGAAGGACAACAGAAGTCACTTTCCTGGCTGTTGAACTATCTCCATCCAGCATGACTTTCTGGACATGTCCTAACAGGAAGGACTAAGACCACTACAGAACCCTGCCCCATGGGGTGTATGTGTGACTTTCCTCTAATCTGCTTTTCTCCAGCTACCCCTCCTTACATGGAAGAAGTTAAGAGTCCCAAAAGCAGAAGCTCCTTCTCACTGCAATCATCACCATCCCTGTCTCTGAGACCTCTTCTCCTATGTCTCCAGTGACTGCCTTTGATGTAAACATCAGACTGAAGCAACATGGAAGGGATCTTGCATCAGAAAAGGATAAATATCACAGGTTATGCTTTTTGTGGCTCACATTACAGGACAGACAGGAGTGGTTCTCTTGAATACGTTTTCTCTCTCTTCCAGGTGAATCTTGGTTTCTCTGATTGAATCAGGAAAGCCATTGGATATTCTCCCCTGTCAGAGTGCTTTGAATTCTAATTCTTTTTTAGAAAGAGGAAGGAGATTGATTCTGCCCCAAGAATTATGGACCTCCTGCTTCTGCTTCTGCTTCTGATGCTGTCCCAGCCACTCTCTGGGAAGCTGAGGATGAAGTGCCCACTGAATTTGGACCACCAGGATGGAAAAACGCCATGGAGCTATTATAGGCCAGGAGATCTTCTCATTGGTATAGTCATCTCTCCATCAAAAATAGCACCTGCAACATTACCTTTCAACATGGCTCCTTCTCGTCAGATTCAGCTGTAAGTCATGCGATGGAGTTTCATTTTCTCCATTTGCAGTTCTAACACTCTTCTTTTTTTCTTCTTGTTTTACTTACTCTTATATTGCATTTGAATATAATTTTTTTGAATCCTTTTGATTAACACAGCCTGTCCCTTTTGCCTTATTTTCTGATGGGTAGAAACATGAGGCAAATGAAACCTGAAAGAAGTCCACATTCTTCTACTTTCCTCTGCCCAACCATTTCCATATTTTTATAACCGATTGATATGCAATGTCTGATTTTTAAAAGAATAGAAGATGACTTGTTTTTAGAACATATTCTCTGGGTTACTTATCAAAAATCTCCTTCCTTTAATGGTGGTTCTTCTTTAATGACTGAATTATTCTGGGCTATGAATATTAGTACAAAATAATTCTATGTTTCTGATTTGTTAAACCTTTTTGAGGACTATCCCCATCCTCAACACTAACAATATTAAACGGTAATGGGTGACTATCACTTGCTTCTAGGTTTGGATCAATATTGGCTAATGATTCAGCTAGTTTGTAGAGAAAAAAGATGATTAAATGGAGAAAAAGTATTGTTGTTGCTGTTGATGATGCTAATATTAATATGATCATGGTTTCACACTAGTTTATCGTATGGAAAGCAATTAATACTACCCATGATTTTCAATATTGAAGTGGTTAGCAAAAATCCCCGGCTCCTGCACAATCTCACACTTGGCTACAACATCCATGACAACTATGATAACACCCTGGGCACTTCAGATGCCTTGCTGGACATGCTCTCTAGTGGAGAAGCCAATGTTCCCAACTACAGCTGTGGAAGGAAGGACAAGCTTTTGGCTCTTGTTGATGCAGCTAGCAGAGACAGATCCATCCAGATGTCAACATTAGGAGGCATCTACAAAGTCCCACAGGTTTGTGTTTGTCCTTCCCTTTCTGTAAAGTAAGTGGGGTGTTGGTGTGTAAGCGATAGATCCTACCATATCTTCTCTATGGAATTCAAGATTATTTTGAATAATAATAATGATCAGTCTATACTTCAAAAGACACTTTACTCCCTTCCAAGAAATGGTGCCAAGTTAATAATGCCCATCTCACCGCAAAAGCCTCTTTCTCCCAAACATCGCATCTCCTCTCTTTTCCCAAAAGCTTTTGTGAAGTGTAGGCACAGGGCTGCAGATCCCCCCTAAGGTTTTTTGTAGGAGGACTGTGCCCACCGCAACATCACTAGCATCAGCTTGGATGATGAAAGGTTCCTCAGGATCAGGCTGTTTAAGAACTGATTCTGCTGCAAATAATCTTTTCACCATGGAATTTTTAAGTGTTATAAATAAGGATTGAGATATACAGTCGTGAGGAAGCAAGGATCAAAAGAGACCTGTCTTTTCATGACACCATCCCAATTTCTCAGAGGCTTCTGCTGCACACTTGTGAAGGCAATGTGAGGCTCTGTGTCCAATCAAAGGTGCCCTGGCTCAAGCAAAGAGATTGCTGGTGGATTTTACTTGATACAGGCAGATAACTCCATGGACGAATCATACAAAATTACTTTATTATCAAGTATCCTCAAATCAATAACTTACAGTTACTGAAGAAGCTCTTCTGCAATATGAGTTGTAATTTAGATCCATCGCACAGGTAAAAGGAAAATAGGCTTCCCCATTCTAGCGGAGCTCCCAACTTCATGGCTAGGATTCATGGAGAGATTGCAGGCTGGCACATAAACAGGATATCCTGTAATAAACACAAGACCCTCCCAGTGGCCAATCCCAACACAGATATAACCAGGTAACATAAACTACATTACCCAGAAGGCTATTCCTTGAGGGAACAGTTCTTAATTCCTAAGCTAACTATATGCTCTGACCAGAAGGCTATATACTCTGATAGCACAAAATAATTTTCTGTACAATAGGAATGTGCAGTACTGACGGAAAACTCACATTTTTTTACACGGTCTTAGCCAAAATAATAATATCCTAAATCATGACCAAATCTCAGATTTTTAAGCAGAGTCCTACGGAATTACCTTTCCTACTGATAATAAAACATATATGTATTATGAACCTTTACGGGCCACTAACATTAACCAACCATTTTATTAAAAATCTTCAAATATGTTAGGCAACATATCAACTATTTTTTGCCTTAAATTCTCATGATCAAATTCATCATACAAGCTTTGAAGAGCAATATGGCCTCTGGAGAGGATTTTCTAGCAGCTGAACAATTCAAGAAATATCCCGACTGGTGGGACCCTCCATTGACAGATACTTTTACACATATAAATAATATCCACCATACCCATTTGAGTCAAAGATGGCAATTGTAATTCCTATATATAAAAAAGAGACTAAAAGGGACGCTAGCAATTACAGGCCCATTTCTCTAACAGATATTGTGACAAAAATATATGCAAACTTCCACTTGAAAACAATTGATAGTAGGTGGATGAAAAGTGCATTCCTTGTAGAAGAAGCAGCAGTCTTTAGGCAGATGTGATCCACTCTTGACAATTCTTTTGTCTTGAACCATTTAACTATAAAAATATCAGTCAGAGGAAATAATGGTTTGCTGCCTTTATAGCATTTGACACAGTAAACAAAGAAATATTATGGAAGAAATTGACTGCCCTTAAAATGGAGCTCAGGATGTTGACCCTGCTCAAAGCCCTTTCTATAACCACTGACAGTGAGAACTATTAATCAGTGGAACCGCTTGCCTCATGAAGTTGTGGGTGCTCCATTAATGGAGATTTTCAAAAAGGGGTTGGACATTCATTTTGTCTGGATTGGTATAGGATCCCTTGCTATGGGTAGGGGGTTGGACTAGAAAACCTCCATGGTGCCTTCCACCCCATTTTTCTTCATTTGTTTGAGAGTGTGTTTGGGGCTCAATGGAGCCATGAGAAGTAGGATAGATATGTACCAAAAGGTAAGACAAAGGTGTTGCCAATATGACACTTGGGTTGCATATGTGCTGTTAAGAGGACTTGGCTCCTTTTCTCATAATAATTATCTGGTTATGGCTAAATCAAAGTCAAAAGTTATAGTCTTTGGAAAATGACAGCATTGCCATATAGGGCTAATCGATGAGGAGGCAACAGAGCAAGTTCACACCTTTCCTTACCTGGGGGAACTTTTCTCTGTGACTGGATCTGGGCTCCCTCAACAACAGAGGAGCTAATTTAGAAGGCACAAGTGAATGCGCTGTTAATTTATTTTAAAAAAATCATAGGTATGCAGCTTCCTTAGACTGAATTATTAAATACAAAATACCAACATTACCATTATGCACTTATATTGAGCTGAACTTTGGGATTTAATTTATATCACTACTATAGCAAATCTGATCATATCATCCGAGAAGTACCTTGACAGTGGATAAAAGGACTTCAGCTGCTGTCCTCAGAGCAGAATTGGGAATTTATACAATTTATAAAATTGGGGCATATAATTATTTTTAATAAAATTAATGGATGGAAACTGATAAGAATCCCCAAACGCTATTAGAACAAACAAATTTCATTTAAAACATTCTTGATTTTATATTAGGAACTTTCATTTCCCTGTATTTTTTGCCACTCGAGAAAAACCTAAAAAAATGCTGCACAAAGAATCCAAGATGGTCAAAATAGAGAAAAATAGGGCCATCTTCAGTAAGCCTGGCACACTGAAAGGCATCAGCTGCTACAAATGTACCTTCCAAGTATTGAGTTAAATCTTCCAAACTTTTTACAATGAATATACTTGTATTTGTGGAGCTCCAGAAATAGAAGATGTAATACATCTATTATTTTGAATGTCAATTATTTAAGAAAGAGGGAGATCTATATCTTGGATTGCATTTTAAAGAAAGAATCTATTGGGATGCTAATATTAAAAAAATGTTTTTCCTCTGTGCTCAGAATTCAAAAATTATATATAATAAAACCCTTTTTCGGAAGGAAATTATGGTCTGATAGTAGTAAATTCTATTGTACTTATTTTTCTAAATTCTGTTTTTAAATGTTCTATATTTTATATTCTCTATCTTGATATGGCCTAATGACTAATCAACAAGAAAAGTTCTAATATGTGCATGAGAAAAATATTGGATTTATTAAAAGCTAAAAAATGGGACTTGGTAGGACCCCAAATATAACACAGAATTGCTTTTTTCAGGTCAGTAATAGAATTGCTTCAGAGGCTCTGAGTGATAAAAGTCAATTCCCTTTTTTCCGTCCGATGTTCCCGAAAGAAGGGATCCAGTACCCAACAATTGTCCAAATTCTCCTCCATTTTGGATGGACCCTGATTGGTCTCTTTGCTCCAGACACAGAGAAGGGAGAGAATTTCATGAGGACTTTTACTTCTATGCTTGTCAAGAATAGAATTTGTGTTGTTATATCACAACGATTCTCAACGACTGGACGTACCGCATTCCTCAGGGATGCCTTCTCTAAGTGGAGACAAGTCAACATCTTTGTTCACTTCATAGAATTTGATTCCCCTTGGGACAGAATTCTTACCTTCAATTCAGCACTTGAAGGTTTGCCTGGACCCATTGAAGGGAAAGTCTGGATCATGACAGTGGTTGGAGCATTTTTAGCAAAAAAGAATTGGCGTCTCAAGCACGTCCATAGTATTTGGACCTTTCTCTTTCAGTGGAAAAATAGTTGGAAAAACGATAATGCCCTTAAAACAAATTTCTTTGTGGAACCTGAATTTCAACCTGAGTATTTTCATTGTTGTGTTTCAAAACACCCCTTTTCTGTCAAAGGCCGGAGAAGATGCACCCAGAAAGCACCAGTGGAGACCCAAGAGAAAAAGAATAGGATGCAGATTCAAAATGATGGCTATACCTACATTGTCATTAAGATTCTGGCCCACGCCTTAAGTGCTGCATCCAAACCCCAGAGGAGAAGGAAGAAGGGTGAAGAGAGGTTGGGGGCTCCAAGGCTGCAGCCATGGAAGGTATGGGGTCCCAACAATGATCCATCAAATTAAATTCCTTTTCAGGGTCTTTTGTGCTCTCTGGGCTTGGTTGTTTAAGATCTTAAGCTTCTGTTCAACATCTCCTACTTATTGGAAGAGTGTTGCATCCTCCCTTCAACAACCAAGACCTTTTATATATTCGAAAAAAAGTACACAGACTTTTTCTGATTTTAAGCTCCTGTAAACTAGGACAACAAAACAATGGTTGGAAACTGATCAAAGAGAGAAGCAACCTGGAATTAAGGAGAAACTTCCTAACAGTGAGGACAATTAACCAGTGGAATAGCTTGCCTTCAGAAGTCATGGGTGCTCCATTATTGGAGATTTCTAAGAAGAGACTAGACAGTCACTTATTGGAGATAGTATAGGTTCCCCTGCTTGAGCGGGGGGCTGAACTAGAAGACCTCCAAGGTCCCTTCCAGCTCTATGCTATTCTGTTCTGTTCTGTTCTGTTCTGTTCCATTGCAACATGGCTCTTCTGCTTGATATCTTTCCTCAAGGCTTAAAGCAGCTCCTTTGATCTCTTCCTTGCCATCTTTGTCCTTGACTAAAGCGGATGAAAATTTTGTGTCTTCTCCAAATGTGGTGCCTGCAAGAGGACCTGGTATCATTCCACTGGATCATTAATGACATTATCGACAAATTAAAGATATGGTTAGGGCTTTTTTTGTCATAGAACGCGCAGAACGGGGTTCCAGCACCTTTTTTGGATGGAACCTTGTAGGGTAGGCAAGGCGGATTGTATGACGTGTGTGAGTTCCGGCACCTTTTTTTTTTTTTTTTACAAAAAAAGCACTGGATATGGTTATTATCATACTAACATATTACTACTATTTTATTATAATCAGTAACCATTCTACGCATAGAATAATGAAATATTAATGAAATATTAATACAGTTTATCACTGCCATTCATTACATTCACAAAATCATGTCCTGGATGCTAACAATTAGTTAGTTTCCTATTGAATTTTACTCATGCACCTCTCTCTAACACAAAACCATATTTTTATTTTCTGGAAGCTGTAAGGATCTGCCCCAACTGAATCTCTCAGGAAAGCAGAACTCTTGAAACTGGCATCGTTTCAAAAGGAACTTTTATTGAGAGTCAGTGATAGCAAGAGAAGGCAGGCAGCATCTGACGTTCCCGGAGGAAATTGTTAGGTTAAATCCTATTGTTCAAAACCCCTCCCAACTGCCCAGTCCATAGGAGCCAATCCAGAGGTGCAAAGAGGTTGTGAGAACTCCAGACGGAAACTGCGATAAGATGTTCCCAGGCATCTCTTCCTTGGTGAGGTGAGGCAGATGACCTCGGGCAGCGTAACCGAGTCACAAAGCAAAGCTAAACACATCACAGGAGAGCTCCAAATGTCCCCCTTCCCATCAGGATGGCAGCATCCTGACAGGGATCTATAGGGACCTGAGAGAAGCTGGGAATTTTTAAAGGAGACCAAAATAACTTTGTCCAAGTGTTATTATAATTTTTGCATCACAAAATCATGATTTATCTACTTCCTTTATTAATGAAAATATAGAAGAAACGATAACCAAGGTCTAATTGTTTTTCATAACTCTCCAATTTTATGAGTAATATTAATATTTATTTGAGTACAAATTTTGAGACAGTTGTATCCACTTAATTATCTCATACCATCCAGCACTCAATTAACTAGATCTCCATTCATCAGATTGTGAAGCATTTTGTTAATTCTTTGCTAAAAACAAGTTATACCACCAGCATTCACACAATCTGTTAAGGAAGTATAACGATACATGTGAATGAGTTCGGAGGACCAGAGAAAGAGATGCAGGGAAGGATCAGATAAGATGGGGTTTTGGGGGGGGGCAACCCACAGCTGCGTAACTGGCAGAGAAAGAAACTCAGAAAAAGTCCTCCCTAAATTTTTTGATTGTCAAAAGGGATGGTGAAAGATATGTACTTTCAGACTGCAATATTTTGTTAATATCCCCTTACAATAAAGTAGAATTACTTCATCTGGTCATTTTTCCTACCTCCACTACCTGAATGAAGATTAGCCTTTCAACTTTCTTCTTAATGAATCCTTGCTTTCTGGTAATCACCCTATTGTTTGCAAGGAGTTTATGAATACTCTAGTTATTTGTGTATTTTGTTTACTTGAAAGGTGACCTTTGCTAGATTGTTATATATGATTGACCATTTTTGTCAATTACATTTTGTCAATATACATTTTACCAGTATACTACATGATTTAGAAATATTGCTGAATCTTTGTACTTCAATTTGGAAGATAATGGTAACTTGTTCTCCCAACTCACAATGTTTGCAAGTTAAACAACCATAGAAGAAAGATTCAAATGTAAAAAGTGATAAGAGATAAGAAACCAAGATTTCTGCTTTTAAATTCCTGGATGTTTCCATTCTAGTTCAATCCATTTCTAAAGAAAAGGGAATTGTACAATCTTTCCCTGCTGAAAGTGTATTTGGATCAGAATGGAGACGTAGCAGCAGATCTGTGGCTCTTTAGTAGGGTATTTCTCCCCAAGGATGATCCCATCGACAAGCGATTGGGGAGGTTTGAAAGACAAAGATTTACAATCCACCAAGATGCTTTGTCACAATTACAGTTGCTCAACAAGGTGGGGAAAATATTGATGTCTTTTCTCTTTTTTCCAAAGCCTTTTCAAGTGGGGTAAACCCAGTCAAAAAAGTGGGTAACTTTCACTGAGAATTGAATGTGTGGAGTAAAACCTCTATAATTTTCTTAGGCAGATAAGCATGCTTCAGTTCTATTGACCAAGGTTTCCTTTCTGATGCTATCATGCTGAACCCTGTTGTAAGCTGATCCAAAATGAGATATGGGATGATTATTATTTAGGATACAAATCATTGCCAATTAGTGTCCCTTCGGCAGTTTAGTATCACCATAAAACTGGTGAGACAGGGCCTCATACGCTGGTGTTAATAGTGTCAGGTTCACTAGTTTTTTGTCTTCAAATATGAAAGATGAATGCAATTCTGTTGACTAGTCCCTGAGTTCAGATTTGGACTGAATCACATGAAATGGAATCAAGACTGGGTAGAGGTGCTGTTGGTCCAATTGTTAAATAAGCTTCATCTTGCCTTAATTGGAGTGAGGGGTCTCCCAAAATTGCAGGTTCATAGTCTGGGATGTTTTTAATCAGCTGAGAATATGGTTATAGCTGCCTTTCTCTAACCCCACTGAGATAGTGGAATTTAGGAAGGAGGTCCAAGGCTTTCAGTTCACATGAAATACTAATGACTGGTCTGATGTGAGCTCATTTATGGATTGATTGATTAAATTTATTTGCTGCCCATCTCACCATGATAATGGCTTGAAAACTGAAGTACTGAAGCGTTGCTTTAGTGCAAAAAAATATCTTGATATCAGAAATGATAAGGGACAATTTTGAGGGAAATATTACTTAGATTTGGGCATTAGCTTGTAAAAGTGCACTTCATCTGAAAATTCCTTGAATGCAACTGTTTATCTTGATTGTTAGCTGCCCTAGGACACACTGAGAGGGTACAAATCAAACTAATAATAAATATGAGTGTGTATTTCCCTGTCAGATTGTGTCACCTAATTGTATTCTCTCAACAGAAAGGACCTTGTGTTGGATACCTTGTGTTGAGTATCCATTTCACACATAAGACTCATACTCATGACCCATGTGGTGCACCAAAAGATGCCTGACTCACCGTTTTTAAGGGACACGTTCTCATGACCTCACCTCCATCTCACCTCACTATAGTTTTAGAAACTAGTCAGCCAGTTTTAGTTTTAGTTCACCAGCATGACAGCCATATAAATTGAACAAATACATCTACGAATGAAGAATATCTTTAAGGTTGACAGCCCTTCTCTGTAAGGAAATTTCCCTTTTTATCTTAACTGGAGATAATTTTGGACTGCTTTCAAAGGGAAGCAGCTTTGCAATGTTTTATGCACTTCAGAAGAAACCTTTCCAGATCCTACTTTTCAAAAGTTTCTTTCTTCCTCACAGTTTTATTCTAGTTTAATAAATACAATGAAATGAAAAATTAATGTATGTTTTACAATAAAGTTCACTCTAACATTTAGTATTTGTGGATATTTTAAAATCAAGCATTTATGAAGAATGGAGGAATGCATGTTAATTCCACTATGAGGAGGAACCCACCGGTTGCCAATTAATGGTTAAATATTTTCTCAATTTCATCTATCCAGACTTTGTTAAGTAGAAAGCAACTTTATTGTAATCTGATAAGTCAGAAGAAAAAGATAGGAACTGAATGAGGCATCTGCCTGCAATTGTATCTCCTGCAATCATTTGGAAGTGGTCAGAGATTTCATATTTGCCTATGTGAAGGCCAGAGACTACTTGGCTGATGTTCATGTCTACCTCCATCTTACATGGCTGGTGAGTCCTAACATATTTTCTTTGGTATTTCTTCTTTTTCTATTTAGTCTCTGCCTCAGTCTAAATGTGTGGAAAAATGCCATCCTGGATTTGTTAAGCAGGTTCGAGAAGGAGAGCCATTTTGCTGCTACGACTGTGTTCCTTGTCCAGAGGGGACCATCTCCACACAGGAAGGTGGGTGACACCAAAGGGAAACTTTGATTAATATGCATGTTAAAGACACATTTAAGTTTGATTGTTTTGTTCTTAATTTTCATGGTGTCCAATTTCTTCCCTAATGGGAGGGAAAAGAAAAAGATCTTGCAGGATGAGGTAGGATTGGATAGGAAATGGTATAGGGTTTCCTGCCTGAGCATGGGTTGGACTAGATAACCTCCAAGGTCCCTTCCAACTTTATTATAGTTATTGGTATTGTTGTTATTAATCTCTCATTTTCCAGTGTGGATGTTTCCATCCATTTTTTACTTTCTTAGAAATATCTGTATTCTTTGTAACTTGACGAATGATTTTAGATTTAGGTATGCATACCTAAATCAACTTTACATTACAGGGCAAAAGAAACATCAATCAATTCTTCAATTAATCAGTTAATTTTTATCAAGATCATAAATCTTTATAAGCTGAAATATCTAATTGGGAAGAACAATGGATGGAGAGAAGTAACTGTGTTTAAACATTCTTGGGATAAACATATGCCCATCATCTGAAATAAATAAATAAATAAATATATTAAATATTAAATAAATAAGAAAACAAAAAAGTTAAAGGAGCAGACTTGATGGAGAACTAGGTCTTTTTCTGCGATCAGTTTCTGTTTCTATGTTTTTATCCCATACTCATGGGGTTGCCCTTGAAAAACACCTTGAATTTACAGAATGCAAAGCCCAGAATGCAAAGCCATGCACAATGTTGGATTTCCTTATGTTCTTCCAGAAGACACCCTTATTGTGCTGGCTGCACAGGCTCCCAGTTTCTTTCCAAATGCAATTAAATTCAATTTTCAAGCCCTACATGAGACAGAACAAGGGTATCTGTAGGGCTTCCTCTCCTTGAGGATATCTGCTTGTCCCACCAGAGCAGATGTAATTGACATGCAAAAGATCTGTTCCCTAAAACATTGCCACTTTATGGGTCCTCACAACTGCCTTTTCTGGTGTAGTTCCTGCCCTATTGAACCCATTTCCCCTTGAAATCCAATAGGCCCCCATCTGCTTAAACTTCTGGAAAGTTGCTATTTCTCCATGATATTTGGGATAAGATAAGGTCAGTGCAAGATAAGAATCTGGTGTATTATCTGATAGAAGGGAAGTTGTACCAGATATTTCTTCTTTTAATTTTATTGTGTTGTTTTTGTTTTCATTAGTTTTTTATATTGGGGATTTTTTTTGCTGGACTATAAGAATATACAATGTACTGAGGCTTTCCTGTCTCTCACTATCACATATCATCCAAACGTTTTTTTGAAATTTGAAAGACTATAAAATAAATGTTACTTTGTTTTCTCAGATATCAAAAAATGCACCAAGTGTCCAGATGATCAATATCCAACCAAGAACCGAGTCGAATGTATTAAAAAAAAAATAACCTTCCTGTCCTATGTAGAACATCTGGGCATCATCCTCATTTCCTTTGGTCTACTCTTGTTCCTAACCACAGGCCTTGTTTTAATCATATTCCTTAAATACCTAGAAACTCCCATTGTCAAAGCCAACAACCGGGACCTCTCCTTTATCCTCCTGGTCTCCCTCCTGCTTTGTTTTTTGTCTCCCTTTCTCTTCATTGGACAACCAAATAAAGCCACTTGTCTTCTCCGACAAACAATGTTCAGTGTCATCTTCTCAGTAGCTGTGTCTTCTGTGTTGGCCAAAACTATCATGGTGGTGCTGGCCTTCCTAGCCTCAAAACCAGGGAACAGGATGAGGAGATGGTTGGGGAATAACTTGGCCAACTCCATCATCCTTTCTTGTTCAAGTGTCCAAATTTTTATCTGTGTTATGTGGCTGGGAGTTTCTCCACCATTCCCTGCCTCTGACCTGCACTCCCAGTCTGGAGAAATCATCCTTCAATGCAACGAAGGCTCTGTCGCCATGTTTTATATTGTCCTCAGCTACATGGGCTTCCTGGCTGCCATTTGCTTCACGGTGGCTTTCCAGGCCAGGAACTTGCCTGGGGCCTTCAATGAAGCCAAACTGATCACCTTTAGCATGCTGGTCTTCTGCAGTGTCTGGGTCTCCTTCCTGCCCACCTACCTGAGCAGCAAAGGAAAGTCTATGGTGGCCGTGCAGGTTTTCTCCATCTTGTCTTCTGGTGCTGGGCTGTTGGGTTGCATCTTCTTCCCCAAGTGCTACATTATCATCCTGAGGCCAGATCTAAATACTAAGGAACATCTAATGGTAACAGTAGGGACCTGATAATGAAATGGTTTCTTATGCTCATAACATTTGATTATTGATTGCAATTGTTGTTGGTTTATATGCTTTGTTTTCCTCTATTTGACAGTTAGGTTATTTATAATTCAAGGAAATAAAAGTAGTTAGATTAATAAAATTAAAATCTAACATAATCATCAAATAATAAAATTAATTAATAATTAATATTTGTATTTTTTTTAACTGTTGGTAGCCCTCCCTTTCCTCAGCACACAGATTAGCTAATATTTGGCTTAAGCAACCCTTTAAAAGAGGAGACATATGAACCAAGTCCTGGGCTTTGGACTGCTTTAAGCTTTGTAGGTATATTCATGTTTAATTAGGAAGTTCTCAACCTCATCTCTTTCATGATTCTTTCAGAATTGTTATTTCACTGATTGTATTGGGAGGAGAATGGTTAGTCTCTAGAAGCTGCTGATGTGCAGGTTCTGAGGTTTTGCTTGATTAAAAATACAGAAACCAGAAGTTACCTTTAAGCTTTTACATTTTTATTCAGCTGAACAAAGACGGACTCCTCTAAATGAGAGAAGCACCGAATGACAAGAAATCCTTGTATTTATTCTTTCTGATTACATAAGCAACCCATCCAGCAAAGCTGACACACATAAGATAAAGATTTCACCCAGTAAGTCTGGCACACTGTAGATAAGAAGGGAGAAAGCAGAAGTAGCTAAACATGTTCCCTTTTGGGTGTTTCCCTAAAGATATCGTATGTTCTCGGGTGGGTTAGGACATTGGGTGTTTTCCTTGCTGTCCTTTCATGACCCTGCATCCAGGACTCTGCAAGTGACCAGAGAGAGAGAGGCCATCTGTATGTATTCACAAGTCCTGGTCATCAAAATCCCCTTTCATGCTTCGAGCAGTGTGCAGGAACATGACCACCCAACTGAAGAGACAGAGGATAAGCTTCTGTAGTACATTGCCCACATCGTTTAGGACAAGCAGAGGTGATTAGGGGCAAGCAGTGAAGGACAGAGCAGGAAACAAGAACAAGGAACACTACAAAGAGAAGACCAAGGAATAATTCCCTAAACCATCCCCATCCTGGGAGCCAACTGGTAAGAAATGAGAATATACCATTGAAGACCTCCCATACAGTATCAGTAGAAATCTTCAGATCTTTAGGGTAATTCCTAATTCCTATGGTACATGTACCAAACCAGTAAGCTGGCAAAGACTCATAGGCAAACCAACCACAAAGGAAACATCAGTCCAGGTGGATAGCAAGATAAATGCTTGGTTTGCCTTCCAACCCCTCAGGCATATAAGCTCTAACACCAGACATATAAGCCATGAGTCCCATTGCTGCAAACAAACTACAGAGAGCAGAGGGGTCCTTCTTGTAGTCAAGGCCAAAGGTCTGATGACATTTATGCCAATCGTCCCACATGCTAGTACTGACCTTCCATGTAACTGTGCAAGGTGCATAGATCCCTAACTTATATCTAGAAGAAGAATTAAAATGACTAAGGCAAGCTGCTGCAGGGTGCTGTATATGCGCCCCTAGTTTAGCAATCTGCAACTTTCCCACCCCAAACACAGGAAGTGTCCAGCCCCTTGTTGCATTGTTCATGCTGAACAGAAAGGCTCCTAAGGATGTAGCTTCCATGACCAATCTATGTGTACCAGTGGGGGGGGGTATATGTGTGCAGATCCAGCAATTTGTTACATTCAAAAGCTTAATCCATGCTTGCATATTCTGTATATGGGTGTTGGAGCCTCAAATTCCTAAAGAGGGACTGGGAAATTGGGGACCACCTTGGCCTTCTATTTTACTGGGAATGATGGGGAATGATGTCTGTAATTCCCTAGACAGTTCAAGTACAGAATCAGAAGGAGGTGGCTGTTGTGCCAAGATATGATCAACTGAAAATGACAGGACCCCTTCCCAATGTCTGGTTTCTCTTGGAGGCAGCATATCAGACGTCTTACTTTGGGCTTTATCATGCAAAGTACCCCTTTTAGGTCCAACCACAGCATTATGGGAAGCATCTGGCTGAAGTCCTGGTATTAACTTTCCAGGGTGAGATACACATAATGGGGTCTTTGGGTTTTCCTGGCCAGCATCTGGACTCACCCAATCATGAGTAAGAAGAAACCGTCCTTGCCAAGATATATGGGGGGCAAAGCAACAGGACAGTTCATGCTTGGAGGGTGTGTCAGATTGTATCTCCCAGTCCACAGCAGCTGTCCCCATAGTCATGTCACATACCTTGACCATGACCAGAACCTGACCTCCAACTAGACCACCCTTCCCCAAATCCTCCCCCCGTAAGGGCAGATCAGACCCCACAAAAAAGAAAGAAAGCATGGAGTGGCTTCAGATAATGGGTATCCCTTCCATTGTACTAACTATTGCAATTTGCCTTTAAAAATTCTATAATCAAGAATAAGTTTCACTTCATAATAGGTCTGCCCTGCAATTACGAGGGGCCCAGGTGCTTTCTTCGGGGGAGGTCTTAAAGTGGAGCCCCGATAAGGTTTTAACAAGCTACTATGGAAGACAGGGTGAATTTTACCCAAAAGTCTAGGGAGTTTCAGTTTTACGGTGATCGGATTGATGACCTTTACGATAGGAAAAGGCCCTAACAATTTCGGTCCTAACTTCTTGCTGGATAATTTGAGGCGTAAATATTTGGTCGACAGATAAACCTTTTCCCCAACTTGGAATGTTCTTTGGGGAGCCCTCTTTTTGTCAGCTTGCTTTTTATAGGTTTCAAAAGTCTTTTTTAAAGCAGATTTTGTGTTTCTCCAAACTTCCTCCCATCCTCTCACCCATTGGTCAAGTGTCTGGGAAGCGGTTGGCACTTGGGGATAATTTGCGGGGAGTTTTCAGTGCCTCTAGGTTTTTGTGATCTGTCCATACTTCAAATGGCACCTTGCTCCCCTCTAGGTAGTGTCGCCAGTTTAACAGCCCCATCTAATTGCGAAGGCCTCCTTCTCCCATATTGCCCATCTCCGTTCACTTTCCGTAAATTTTTTGGAGGTGTAGGCGCAGGGTTGCAGAACTCCATTCTTATTCTTTTGAAGTAATACAGCTCCAACTGCAATATCGCTGGTGTTGGCTTGTATTACAAAGGGTTCCCCTGGGCAGGGGTGCTTTAGGACCGGTTCAGCAGCAAATAGTCTCTTTAAATTCTCAAAACTGTTTGACAGTTCATAGTCCATGCTAGTGGTTGGCCCGGTCGCGGCTTCCCTCCTTTTTTTCCTGTTTTGAGTAAATCTCTAAGGGGTAGGGCAATCTTGGCAAAAGAGGGGATGAATTGACGGTAGAAGTTGGCAAAACCTAGAACGCTCTGGAGCTGTTTGCGGGTTTTTGGGGGCTGCCATTCAATTACAGTTTTCACCTTGGCTGGATCCATCTCAATGCCCTCGTTGGAAATTCTGTAGCCAAGGTAATCTAATCGGGTCTGGTGAAATTCACATTTTGACAATTTGGCATAAAGCTTGGCATTCAGTAGTTTCTTTAATACTTCTCTCACCAGCTTTATGTGATCCGTCATATTCGTGCTGTATATAAGGATATCGTCAAGGTACACCAGAACCCCTTTGTACAAGTAATCATGTAGGACCTCATTAATCAACTGCATGAATACAGCTGGGGCCCCCTGTAATCCAAATGGCATGACCTTGAATTGATAGCTCCCCATGGGGCAGTTGAAGGCAGTCTTCCACTTGTCTCCCTCCTTTATTCTCACTCGGTAATATGCCCCTCTTAGGTCTAACTTAGTGAAGACACTCCCCTTAGCCAGATGAGTTAATAAGTCCTGTAGGAGGGAGAGGGGGTATTTGTTTTGCACACTTACAGCGTTGAGACCCTTATAGTCTATGCAGAGACGAAGAGACCCATCTTTTTTTTCTTTAAATAACACGGGGGCTCCCACGGTAGATTTGGCCCGTTCAATGAACCCCCTCTTTAGGTTTTTATTTACGTATTGCTGCATCTCTTCCATTTCGAGGGGGGACATAGCGTACATTCTCGGGCGTGGGAGTTTGGTTCCTGGCACCAGTTCGATAGAACAGTCATTGGGCCTGTGAGGGGGTAGGACATCGCATTCATTTTCACTAAATGCCTCTGCTAAGTCCCGGTATTCATTGGGGATGAGTGATTCATCTGGTGATGGTGAGGCAGCTATATGTGCTTGCTCATTAGGTGGCCTAAAGTGTTCCGCAACGTCTGTTGAATCGGGGGGGGGGGGTTGGCCCTATTGGTAGCCTCACAGTTCTCATCCCTTTCTCCCACCAGATAAATGGCTTCCATTTGTCCAACCAGGCTAATCCTAGGATCACAGCCTCAGTCAGTTTTGGAGCCACCAGGAAGCGCATGAACTCCCAGTGCTCACCTATTTCTAGGCGTAGAGGCTCACTTAGTTGCGTGACAAAAGTTCCTCCCATCAGGGAGCCATCGGCTTGCTCAAACCTCATTGGCTTGGAGAGCAATTTTGCTCGTACTCCCAATTTCATGGCAAAGGGCAAGCTAATGATACATCGGGAGCATCCAGAATCCACTAGCACTTTTAAGTCTGTCTGTGCTCCTGGCTTAGGGCTGATTAGCCCTGCAGGCAGTGAAAAAGGAGGGATGGGTCGACTCACCATTGGGTCATTCTCTCCTTCGTCATCACTGTCAAAAAAGGGTAGAGTGGGGGTGGGTCCAGCCTCAGCTCTGGTGTCCTCCTGTGTAGGGGAGGTAGCTTGGGCTACCAGTTGTTGTGTGATCCCACTGGATTTTTCTCTTGACGGCTGCTGGCCAGGTGTCTTCCTCACTGCAGGTCCCGGTCTGCTCTGCTGCTGGGGGTAGGGAACTGGGCAGTTTGATGCTCGATGTCCCTGATGTCTGCATCGGAAGCATGTGATCCGTGGACCCGCAGGTGGTCTGGGCCTTTCAGCGGTCGTAGTCATTGGAGGCTTTCATGGGGGTGGTTGTCATCTGGGTTGCTCTGGTCTTATCTCGGGTTCAGGTGGGGGAGGCTTCTTATAGCGGGTGAGTTGAACATCCAGCTTCACCGCTGTCTGGTACCACTCGTGCAGTTGATCAGGTACTGCTCGAATAATGCAGGCCTGGGAGAGGTGGTCATCTAATCCCTCAATGAAGAGATGGATTAGGGATTGCTCAGGTCACCCCTCTATTCGACTGGCTACCTTGAGGAATTCATGCACATACTCTAGAGCAGGTCTTGTTTTATTTTGTGGATTTGTCCTCCTGCTCTAAGGCTAATGGAAGGGTCCTCAAATCTTTCTTTCAGCCCTAGGAGGAAGAGGTGGGGATTATCTAATTTGGGGGCTTGCTCATTATATAAATTGTTTAGCCATTCGGATGCCTCTCCCTCTAGGTTGGACGCAATCAAATCAACCATGGCACCTGGTCTGGGTAGAGATAGGCCCAGTGATTTAAATGAGAATGTACTTGGTTGAGGAAAAAAAATTAGCTTCTCTGAGTCCCCATCGAAAGTTGCTCTGAAGGGTGGGCCAATTATAGGCTGTTGTGGGCCCCACTGTGGCTGTTGCTGCTGGGCCCACCCTTGTTGCTGATTTAACGGCTGCTGAGCTCTCCACTGTAGGGGTGGTGCTCCCAGTCATGGCTGGCCCCACCCTGGTTGCTGTTGTATGCCCAGGGGTTGCACATTTGGGGCCTGCGGTCCTGCACCCTGCTGTGGTTGCAATACTGGCAGTGCTGGCCTCTCGAATCGTGGGAGGTTTTCTAAAGGTTACTGAATAGGTGAGGGCGGTTGCTGCCTTCTCTGTGGTTGGCCTGCGGGGGGTGATGGCGCCCTCTGCTGCTGTAGGCCCCTCCACGGTTGCTGGGCCTCTCTCATTTGCGGCCCCACCTGCTGTTGCTCTCCTGGCTTTGGCACCACCCCAAGCGGTTGTAAGGCCTCTATTAGCTGATGCACGCTCAGAGGCCTTTGATCCTCCATCTGTGGGGGCTGCCAAACTCCCCATTGAAGCAGGGGGCCCAGGCTGGGTTTCCCTCTCTCTGTGGGGCTGGAGGCCCTGGCAGGGGGCTCCAGGGATTGGTAAACTGTTTGGTCTGCAAGGGAGGGGCTGGGGGCCTCTCTCAGCAGGGATTGTTCCACGCCCCTCACTTCTAACGTTTCAAATTTCTCTGCCAAATTATCCACGGACTGACTATGGGTGGCAATTGGATATCTCCACTCACCTGAGTCTTCAGCGGCAGAAGGCTTGGCAGTTCTCCACTGGTGTAGGGGATGTAATCTGTGAGAATCCCTTTGTTGTGGCTCCAACTCATCCATCTTGAAAGTTTTTGAAGATGGAGAAGTTGTTACGAAATCTCCGGATTCCATGCTCGGTTTCTCCCAGTCTGAAGACCAGATCAGCTCTCCTAATCTCTTTGGCCTTGCTCCCAGCTGGGGGATTTGTGAGGGTTCTCTCTCTACCAGCTTGCACGCTGTTGCTCCCCTCTCTGGGGAACTTGCTGCTGCAGGGGTGCTGATCTCAGGCAATTCTTCTTCTTCTATGATGTTCCTTTCTCTGAATCTGTCAGTCTATCCCTTTAGTTTTAGGAATAGTGACTAGGGGTTCGGAACCCCTAATAGTCTGAAATGTTTGTTGGATTTTGGCTTGATGTTATGGTTCCGAAGGAAGAGGCTTTTCAAAGAAACTTGAGGCATTGTTTTCCTTTAAGAATCTTTTTAATGGCAACATAGCTTTGGCACATACATGAACGAAGCCAAAATCTGAACCCTCCTACTTCATCCCACAGTATCTGAGCACATTCCCCTCCCTCATTTGACAGTCATTAATCACATTCTCCAATTAGTTTAAAGTGTGAACTTTCCCTCCTGTTCCATAACATGCTATATTTTATCTCCTCGTATTTCATCCAGCTTTGAAGATGCTCTGCTGAAATATTGTTATGGCTAGTTCCCAAGCACATTCTTTCACTCCCCCCTTCCATACTATCTAATAGTGGCCCTAAGTAATACACAGGTTAAATAGTAAATGTCTGCATCCACATATAATGTCAGGCAAAAACATTTGATGTTAGCAGCCTTGACACACTGTAGATAAGAAGGGAGAAAACAGAAGTAGCTCAACATGTTCCCTTTTGGGTGTTTCCCTAAAGATATCATATGTTCTTGGGTGGG
Source organism: Azemiops feae (assembly GCA_023970755.1). Classification (NCBI taxonomy): domain Eukaryota; kingdom Metazoa; phylum Chordata; class Lepidosauria; order Squamata; family Viperidae; genus Azemiops; species Azemiops feae. Next base: position 117 of record JALGBA010001342.1, on the reverse strand, counting down.
TTAGGACATTGGGTGTTTTCCTTGCTGTCCTTTCATGACCCTGGACTCTGCAAGTGACCAGAGAGAGAGAGGCCATCTGTACATATTCACAAGTCCTGGTCATCACTGCAGTGTTGC
>JALGBA010001341.1:0-72993 GCA_023970755.1 Azemiops feae | reverse complement strand
GAAAACAAGTGGTTTTTCGGCTTCCCCACCCCAGGGAACCTGAATAAATGTTTGCTTTTTGAATTTGAATTCTGTCTCAAAATTTGAATTTTGAAGCTGAATCGGATGTTTACCAACAAATGTGAGATATACCCTGGGCTAACTCCTCTGAGAGAGGTCGGATCCGGAAACAAGTGGTTTTTCGGATTCCCCATCCCAGGAGAATCTGAATATATGCTTTTTGAATTTGAATTCTGTCTCAAAATTTGACTTTGGAGGCTGAATTGGATTTTTACCAACAAATGCGATATACGCTCTAGGACAACTCCTCAGGGAGAGGTTGGATCTGGAAAACAAGTGGTTTTTCAGATTACCCATCCCAGGGGAACCTGAATATATATTGGCTTTTTGAATTTGAATTCTGTCTCAAAATTTGACTTTTGAGGCTGAATTGGATTTTTACCAACAAATGTGAGATACGCTCTAGGATAACTCCTCAATGAGAGGTCAGATACGGAAAACAAGTGGTTTTTCGGCTTCCCCACCCCAGGGAACCTGAATAAATGTTTGCTTTTTGAATTTGAATTCTGTCTCAAAATTTGAATTTTGAAGCTGAATAGGATTTTTACGAACAAATGTGAGATGCGCCGTGGGCTAATTCCACAGAGAAGGTGTGGGATTCGGAAAACAAGTTGTTTTTAGCTTCCCCACCCCAGGGGAACCTGAATATATGTTTTATTTTTGAATATGAATTCTGTCTCAAAATTTGAATTTTGAAGTTGAATTGGATGTTTACCAACAAATGTGAGATATGCCCTGGGCTAACTCCTGTGAGAGAGGTCCGATCCGAAAAACAAATGGTTTTTCTGATTCCCCATCCCAGGAGAATCTGAATATATGCTTTCTTTTTGAATTTGAATTCTGTCTAAAAATTTGACTTTTGAGGATGAATTGGATTTTTACCAACAAATGCGATATACGCTCTGGGACAACTCCTCAGGGAGAGGTCGGATCCGGAAAACAAGTGGTTTTTCGGCTTCCCCACCCCAGGGAACCTGAATAAATGTTAGCTTTTTGAATTTGAATTCTGTCTCAAAATTTGAAATTTGAAGCTGAATTGGATTTTTACCAACAAATGTGACATGCGCCATGGGCTAATTCCACAGAGAAGGTGTGGGATTCGGAAAACAAGTGGTTTTTCAGCTTCCCCACCCCAGGGGAACCTGAATATGTGTTTTCTTTTTGAATTTGAATTCTTTCTCAAAATTTGAATTTTGAAGCTGAATTGGATGTTTACCAACAAATGAGAGATATGCTCGGGGCTAACTACTCTGAGAGAGGTCGGATCCGAAAAACAAGTGGTTTTTTGGATTCCCCATCCCAGGAGAATCTGAATATACATTTGCTTTTTGAATTTGAATTCTGTCTCAAAATTTGACTTTTGAGGCTGAATTGGATTTTTACTAACAAATGTGTGATATGCCCTGGGCTAACTACTCTGAGAGAGGTCGGATCCGAAAAACAAGTGGTTTTTCGGATTCCCCATCCCAGGAGAATCTGAATATATGTTTTCTTTTTGAATTTGAATTCTGTCTCAAAATTTGACTTTTGAGGCTGAATGGGACTTTTACCAACAAATGCGATATACACTCTGGGACAACTCCTCAGGGAGAGGTTGGATCCGGAAAACAAGTGGTTTTTCAGATTCCCCATCCCAGGGGAACCTGAATATATGTTTTCTTTTTTAATTTGAATTCTGTCTCAAAATATGAATTTTGAGGCTGAATTGGATGTTTACCAACAAATGTGAGATATGCCCTGGGCTAACTGCTCTGAGAGAGGTCGGATCCGGAAAACAAGTGGTTTTTCAGCTTCCCCACCCCAGGGGAACCAGCATATATATTTTCTTTTTTAATTTGAATTCTGTCTCAAAATTTGAATTTTGAAGCTGAATCGGATGTTTACCAACAAATGTGAGATATGCCCTGGGCTAACTCCTCTGAGAGAGGTCGGATCCGGAAAACAAGTGGTTTTTCGGCTTACCCACCCCAGGGGAACCAGAATATATGTTTGCTTTTTGAATTTGACTTCTGTCTCAAGATTTGACTTTTGAGGCAGAATTGGATTTTTACCAACAAATGCGATATACGCTCTGGGAGAACTCCTCAGGGAGAGGTTGGATCCGGAAAACAAGTGGTTTTTCAGATTACCCATCCCAGGAGAATCTGAATATACGTTTGCTTTTTGAATTTGAATTCTGTCTCAAAATTTGAATTTTTAAGCTGAATCGGATGTTTACCAACAAATGTGAGATATACCCTGGGCTAACTCCTCTGAGAGAGGTGGGATCCGGAAAACAAATGGTTTTTCGGCTTACCCACCCCAGGGGAACCAGAATATACATTTGCTTTTTGAATTTGAATTCTGTCTCAAAATTTGAATTTTGAAGCTGAATTGGATTTTTACCAAGAAATGTGAGATGCGCCGTGGGCTAATTCCACAGAGAAGGTGTGGGATTCGGAAAACAAGTGGTTTTTCAGCTTCCCCATCCCAGGGGATCCTGAATATATGTTTTCTTTTTGAATTTGAATTCTGTCTCAAAATTTGAATTTTGAAGCTGAATTGGATGTTTACCAACAAATGATAGATATGCCGTGGGCTAAGTCCACAGAGAAGGTGTGGGATTTGGAAAACAAGTGGTTTTTCAGCTTCCCCACCCCAGGGGAACCTGAATATATGTTTTCTTTTTGAATTTGAATTCTGTCTCAAAATTTGAATTTTGAAGCTCAATTGGATGTTTACCAACAAATGTGAGATATGCCCTGGGCTAACTACTCTGAGAGAGGTCGGATCCGAAAAACAAGTGGTTTTTCGGATTCCCCATCCCAGGAGAATCTGAATATATGTTTTCTTTTTGAATTTGAATTCTGTCTCAAAATTTGACTTTTGAGGCTGAATGGGACTTTTACCAACAAATGCGATATACACTCTGGGACAACTCCTCAGGGAGAGGTTGGATCCGGAAAACAAGTGGTTTTTCAGATTCCCCATCCCAGGGGAACCAGAATATATGTTTTCTTTTTGAATTTGAATTCTGTCTCAAAATTTGACTTTTGATGCTGAATTGGATGTTTACCAACAAATGTGAGATACTCTGTGGGATAACTACTCAGGGAGAGGTCGAATCCGGAAAACAAGTGGTTTTTCGGCTTCCCCACCCCAGGGAACCTGAATAAATGTTCGCTTTTTGAATTTGAATTCTGTCTCAAAATTTGAATTTTGAAGTTGAATTGGATTTTTACCAACAAATGTGAGATGCGCCGTGGGCTAATTCCACAGAGAAGGTGTGGGATTCGGAAAACAAGTGGTTTTTCAGCTTCCCCACGCCAGGGGAACCAGCATATATATTTTCTTTTTTAATTTGAATTCTGTCTCAAAATTTGAATTTTGAAGCTGAATCGGATGTTTACCAACAAATGTGAGATATGCCCTGGGCTAACTCCTCTGAGAGAGGTCGGATCCGGAAAACAAGTGGTTTTTCAGCTTACCCACCCCAGGGGAACCAGAATATATGTTTGCTTTTTGAATTTGAATTCTGTCTCAAGATTTGACTTTTGAGGCTGAATTGGATTTTTACCAACAAATGCGATATACGCTCTGGGACAACTCCTCAGGGAGAGGTTGGATCCGGAAAACAAGTGGTTTTTCAGATTACCCACCCCAGGAGAATCTGAATATACGTTTGCTTTTTGAATTTGAATTCTGTCTCAAAATTTGAATTTTAAAGCTGAATCGGATGTTTACCAACAAATGTGAGATATACCCTGGGCTAACTCCTCTGAGAGAGGTGGGATCCGGAAAACAAATGGTTTTTCGGCTTACCCACCCCAGGGGAACCAGAATATACATTTGCTTTTTGAATTTGAATTCTGTCTCAAAATTTGAATTTTGAAGCTGAATCGGATGTTTACCAACAAATATGAGATATACCCTGGGCTAACTCCTCTGAGAGAGGTCTGATCCGAAAAACAATTGGTTTTTCAGCTTCCCCATCCCAGGGGAACCTGAATATATGTTTTCTTTTTGAATTTGAATTCTGTCTCAAAATTTGAATTTTGAAGCTGAATTGGATGTTTACCAACAAATATGAGATATACCCTGCGCTAACTCCTCTGAGAGAGGTCGGATCCGAAAAACAAGTGGTTTTTCGGATTCCCCATCCCAGGAGAATCTGAATATATGTTTTCTTTTTGAATTTGAATTCTGTCTCAAAATTTGACTTTTGAGGCTGAATGGGATTTTTACCAACAAATGCGATATACACTCTGGGACAACTCCTCAGGGAGAGGTTGGATCCGGAAAACAAGTGGTTTTTCAGATTCCCCATCCCAGGAGAACCTGAATATATGTTTTCTTTTTGAATTTGAATTCTGTCTCAAAATTTGACTTTTGATGCTGAATTGGATGTTTACCAACAAATGTGAGATACGCTGTGGGATAACTCCTCAGGGAGAGGTTGGATCCGGAAAACAAGTGGTTTTTCAGCTTCCCCACCCCAGGGGAACCAGCATATATGTTTTCTTTTTTAATTTGAATTCTGTCTCAAAATTTGAATTTTGAAGCTGAATCGGATGTTTACCAACAAATGTGAGATATGCCCTGGGCTAACTCCTCTGAGAGAGGTCGGATCCGGAAAACAACTGGTTTTTCAGCTTCCCCATCTGAGTGGAACCTGCATATGTGTTTCTTTTTCAAATTTGAGCTCTGTCTAAAAAATTGACTTTTCTGGCTGAATGGGATTTTTACCAATTGCCAGATATTCCTTGGGCTAACTCCTCAGGGAAAGCTCACATCCGGAAAACAACTGGTTTTTCAGCTTCTCAATCTGAGTGGAACCTGCATATGTGTTTCTTTTTCAAATTTGAGCTCTGTCTGAATAATTGACTTTTCTGGCTCAATGAGATTTTTACCAACAATTGCGAGATACGCCTTGGGCTAACTTCTCAGGGAAACTTCAGAGATGGAAAACAAGTGATTTTTCAGCTTCCCCATCTGAGTGGAACCTGCATATGTGTTTCTTTTTCAAATTTCAGCTCTGTCTGAAAAATTGACTTTTCTGGCTGAATCGGATTTTTACCAATTGCGACATGCGCGTTGGGCTAACTCCTCAGGAAAAGCTCACATCCGGAAAACAACTGGTTTCTCAGCTTCCCCATCTGAATGGAACCTGCATATGTGTTTCCTTTTCAAATTTGAGCTCTGTCTGAAGAATTGACTTTTCTGGCTGAATGGGATTTTTACCAATTGACAGATATGCCTTGGGCTAACTCGTCAGGGAAAGCTCACATCCGGAAAACAACTGGTTTTTCAGCTTCCCCATCTGAGTGGAACCTGCATATGTGTTTCTTTTTCAAATTTGAGCTCTGTCTGAATAATTGAATTTTCTGGCTGAATGGGATTTTTACCAATTGCGAGATACGCCTTGGGCTATCTCCACAGGGAAAGCTCACATCCGGAAAAGAAATGGTTTTTAAGCTTCCCATCTGAGAGTAACCTGCATATGTGTTTCTTTTTCAAATTTGAGCTTTGTGTGAAAAATTGACTTTTCTGGGTGAATGGGATTTTTACCAATTGCCAGATATGCCTTGGGCTAACTCGTCAGGGAAAGCTCACATCCGGAAAACAACTGGTTTTTCAGCTTCCCCATCTGAGTGGAACCTGCATATGTGTTTCTTTTTCAAATTTGAGCTCTGTCTGAATAATTGAATTTTCTGGCTGAATGGGATTTTTACCAATTGCGAGATACGCCTTGGGCTATCTCCACAGGGAAAGCTCACATCCGGAAAAGAAATGGTTTTTAAGCTTCCCATCTGAGAGGAACCTGCATATGTGTTTCTTTTTCAAATTTGAGCTTTGTCTGAAAAATTGACTTTTCTGGGTGAATGGGATTTTTACCAATTGCGAGATTCACCTTGGGCTATCTCCACAGGGAAAACTCGGAACTGGAAAACAAGTGGTTTTTCAGCTTCCCCATCTGAGTGGAACCTGCATATGTGTTTCTTTTTCAAATTTGAGCTCTGTCTAAAAAATTGACTTTTCTGGCTGAATGGGATTTTTACCAATTGCCAGATATTCCTTGGGCTAACTCCTCAGGGAAAGCTCACATCCGGAAAACAACTGGTTTTTCAGCTTCCCAATCTGAGTGGAACCTGCATATGTGTTTCTTTTTCAAATTTGAGCTCTGTCTGAATAATTGACTTTTCTGGCTCAATGCGATTTTTACCAACAATGGCGAGATACGCCTTGGGCTAACTTCTCAGGGAAAGTTCAGAGATGGAAAACAAGTGATTTTTCAGATTCCCCATCTGAGTGGAACCTGCATATGTGTTTCTTTTTCAAATTTCAGCTCTGTCTGAAAAATTGACTTTTCTGGCTGAATCGGATTTTTACCAATTGCGACATGCGCCTTGGGCTAACTCCTCAGGAAAAGCACACATCCGGAAAACAACTAGTTTCTCAGCTTCCCCATCTGAATGGAACCTGCATATGTGTTTCTTTTTCAAATTTGAGCTTTGTCTGAAAAATTGACTTTTCTGGGTGAATGGGATTTTTACCAATTGCGAGATACGCCTTGGGCTATCTCCACAGGGAAAACTCGGAACTGGAAAACAAGTGGTTTTTCAGCTTCCCCATCTGAGTGGAACCTGCATATGTGTTTCTTTTTCAAATTTGAGCTCTGTCTAAAAAATTGACTTTTCTGGCTGAATGGGATTTTTACCAATTGCCAGATATTCCTTGGGCTAACTCCTCAGGGAAAGCTCACATCCGGAAAACAACTGGTTTTTCAGCTTCCCAATCTGAGTGGAACCTGCATATGTGTTTCTTTTTCAAATTTGAGCTCTGTCTGAATAATTGACTTTTCTGGCTCAATGCGATTTTTACCAACAATGGCGAGATACGCCTTGGGCTAACTTCTCAGGGAAAGTTCAGAGATGGAAAACAAGTGATTTTTCAGATTCCCCATCTGAGTGGAACCTGCATATGTGTTTCTTTTTCAAATTTCAGCTCTGTCTGAAAAATTGACTTTTCTGGCTGAATCGGATTTTTACCAATTGCGACATGCGCCTTGGGCTAACTCCTCAGGAAAAGCACACATCCGGAAAACAACTGGTTTCTCAGCTTCCCCATCTGAATGGAACCTGCATATGTGTTTCTTTTTCAAATTTGAGCTCTGTCTGAATAATTGACTTTTCTGGCTCAATGAGATTTTTACCAACAATTGCGAGATACGCCTTGGGCTAACTTCTCAGGGAAAGTTCAGAGATGGAAAACAAGTGATTTTTCAGCTTCCACATCTGAGTGGAACCTGCATATGTGTTTCTTTTTCAAATTTGAGCTCTGTCTGAATAATTGACTTTTCTGGCTCAATGCGATTTTTACCAACAATGGCGAGATACGCCTTGGGCTAACTTCTCAGGGAAAGTTCAGAGATGGAAAACAAGTGATTTTTCAGATTCCCCATCTGAATGGAACCTGCATATGTGTTTCTTTTTCAAATTTGAGCTCTGTCTAAAAAATTGACTTTTCTGGCTAAATGGGATTTTTACCAATTGCCAGATACGCCTTGGGCTAACTCCTCAGGGAAAGCTCACATCCGGAAAACAACTGGTTTTTCAGCTTCCCCATCTGAGTGGAACCTGCATATGTGTTTCTTTTTCAAATTTGAGCTCTGTCTGAATAATTGAATTTTCTGGCTGAATGGGATTTTTACCAATTGCGAGATACGCCTTGGGCTATCTCCACAGGGAAAGCTCACATCCGGAAAAGAAATGGTTTTTAAGCTTCCCATCTGAGAGGAACCTGCATATGTGTTTCTTTTTCAAATTTGAGCTCTGTCTGAATAATTGACTTTTCTGGCTCAATGAGATTTTTACCAACAATTGCGAGATACGCCTTGGGCTAACTTCTCAGGGAAAGTTCAGAGATGGAAAACAAGTGATTTTTCAGCTTCCACATCTGAGTGGAACCTGCATATGTGTTTCTTTTTCAAATTTCAGCTCTGTCTGAAAAATTGACTTTTCTGGCTGAATGGGATTTTTACCAATTTCCAGATATGCCTTGGGCTAACTCCTCAGGGAAAGCTCAGAGCTGGAAAACAACTGGTTTTTCAGCTTCCCCATCTGAGTGGAACCTGCATATGTGTTTATTTTTCAAATTTGAGCTGTGTCTGAAAAATTGACTTTTCTGGCTGAATGGATTTTTACCAACAATTGCGAGATACGTCTTGCGCTAACTCCTCAGGGAAAGCTAACATCCGGAAAACAACTGGTTTTTCAGCTTCCCCATCTGAGTGGAACCTGCATATGTGTTCTTTTTCAAATTTGAGCTCTGTCTGAAAAATTGACTTTTCTGGCTGAATGGGATTTTTACCAACAATTGCGAGATACGCCTTGCGCTAACTCCTCAGGGAAAGCTCACATCCAGAAAACAATGGTTTTTCATCTTCCCCATCTGAATGGAGCCTGCATATGTGTTTCTTTTTCAAATTTGAGCTCTGTCTGAAAAAATGACTTTTCTGGCTGAATGGGATTTTTACCAACAATTGCGAGATACGCCTTGGGCTAACTCCTCAGGGAAAGCTCACATCCGGAAAACAACTGGTTTTTCAGCTTCCCAATCTGAGTGGAACCTGCATATGTGTTTCTTTTTCAAATTTGAGCTCTGTCTGAATAATTGACTTTTCTGGCTCAATGAGATTTTTACCAACAATTGAGAGATAGGCTTTGGGCTAACTCCACAGGGAAAGCTCAGAGATGGAAAAAAAATGATTTTTCAGCTTCCCCATCTGAGTGGAACCTGCATATGTGTTTCTTTTTCAAATTTGAGCTCTGTCTGAATAATTGACTTTTCTGGCTGAATGGGATTTTTACCAACAATTGCCAGATACGCCTTGGGCTAACTTCTCAGGGAAAGTTCAGAGATGGAAAACAAGTGATTTTTCAGCTTCCACATCTGAGTGGAACCTGCATATGTGTTTCTTTTTCAAATTTGAGCTCTGTCTGAAAAATTGACTTTTCTGGCTGAATGGGATTTTTACCAATTTCCAGATATGCCTTGGGCTATCTCCACAGGGAAAGCTCAGAGCTGGAAAACAACTGGTTTTTCAGCTTCCCCATCTGAGTGGAACCTGCATATGTGTTTATTTTTCAAATTTGAGCTGTGTCTGAAAAATTGACTTTTCTGGCTGAATGGGATTTTTACCAACAATTGCGAGATACGTCTTGCGCTAACTCCTCAGGGAAAGCTAACATCCGGAAAAGAAATGGTTTTTAAGCTTCCCATCTGAGAGTAACCTGCATATGTGTTTCTTTTTCAAATTTGAGCTTTGTGTGAAAAATTGACTTTTCTGGGTGAATGGGATTTTTACCAATTGCCAGATATGCCTTGGGCTAACTCGTCAGGGAAAGCTCACATCCGGAAAACAACTGGTTTTTCAGCTTCCCCATCTGAGTGGAACCTGCATATGTGTTTCTTTTTCAAATTTGAGCTCTGTCTGAAAAATTGACTTTTCTGGGTGAATGGGATTTTTACCAATTGCGAGATTCACCTTGGGCTATCTCCACAGGGAAAGCTCACATCCGGAAAAGAAATGGTTTTTAAGCTTCCCATCTGAGAGGAACCTGCATATGTGTTTCTTTTTCAAATTTGAGCTTTGTCTGAAAAATTGACTTTTCTGGGTGAATGGGATTTTTACCAATTGCGAGATTCACCTTGGGCTATCTCCACAGGGAAAACTCAGAACTGGAAAACAAGTGGTTTTTCAGCTTCCCCATCTGAGTGGAATCTGCATATGTGTTTCTTTTTCAAATTTGAGCTCTGTCTAAAAAATTGACTTTTCTGGCTGAATGGGATTTTTACCAATTGCCAGATATTCCTTGGGCTAACTCCTCAGGGAAAGCTCACATCCGGAAAACAACTGGTTTTTCAGCTTCCCAATCTGAGTGGAACCTGCATATGTGTTTCTTTTTCAAATTTGAGCTCTGTCTGAATAATTGACTTTTCTGGCTCAATGCGATTTTTACCAACAATGGCGAGATACGCCTTGGGCTAACTTCTCAGGGAAAGTTCAGAGATGGAAAACAAGTGATTTTTCAGATTCCCCATCTGAGTGGAACCTGCATATGTGTTTCTTTTTCAAATTTCAGCTCTGTCTGAAAAATTGACTTTTCTGGCTGAATCGGATTTTTACCAATTGCGACATGCGCCTTGGGCTAACTCCTCAGGAAAAGCACACATCCGGAAAACAACTAGTTTCTCAGCTTCCCCATCTGAATGGAACCTGCATATGTGTTTCTTTTTCAAATTTGAGCTTTGTCTGAAAAATTGACTTTTCTGGGTGAATGGGATTTTTACCAATTGCGAGATACGCCTTGGGCTATCTCCACAGGGAAAACTCGGAACTGGAAAACAAGTGGTTTTTCAGCTTCCCCATCTGAGTGGAACCTGCATATGTGTTTCTTTTTCAAATTTGAGCTCTGTCTAAAAAATTGACTTTTCTGGCTGAATGGGATTTTTACCAATTGCCAGATATTCCTTGGGCTAACTCCTCAGGGAAAGCTCACATCCGGAAAACAACTGGTTTTTCAGCTTCCCAATCTGAGTGGAACCTGCATATGTGTTTCTTTTTCAAATTTGAGCTCTGTCTGAATAATTGACTTTTCTGGCTCAATGCGATTTTTACCAACAATGGCGAGATACGCCTTGGGCTAACTTCTCAGGGAAAGTTCAGAGATGGAAAACAAGTGATTTTTCAGCTTCCACATCTGAGTGGAACCTGCATATGTGTTTCTTTTTCAAATTTCAGCTCTGTCTGAAAAAGTGACTTTTCTGGCTGAATGGGATTTTTACCAATTTCCAGATATGCCTTGGGCTAACTCCTCAGGGAAAGCTCACATCCGGAAAACAACTGGTTTCTCAGCTTCCCCATCTGAGTGGAACCTGCATATGTGTTTCTTTTTCAAATTTGAGCTCTGTCTAAAATATTGACTTTTCTGGTTGAATAGGATTTTTACCAACAATTGCGAGATACGTCTTGCGCTAACTCCTCAGGGAAAGCTAACATCTGGAAAACAACTGGTTTTTCAGCTTCCCCATCTGAGTGGAACCTGCATATGTGTTTCTTTTTCAAATTTGAGCTCTGTCTGAAAAATTGACTTTTCTGGCTGAATGGGATTTTTACCAACAATTGCGAGATACGCCTTGCGCTAACTCCTCAGGGAAAGCTCACATCCAGAAAACAAGTGGTTTTTCATCTTCCCCATCTGAATGGAGCCTGCATATGTGTTTCTTTTTCAAATTTGAGCTCTGTCTGAAAAATTGACTTTTCTGGCTGAATGGGATTTTTACCAACAATTGCGAGATACGCCTTGGGCTAACTCCTCAGGGAAAGCTCACATCCGGAAAACAACTGGTTTTTCAGCTTCCCAATCTGAGTGGAACCTGCATATGTGTTTCTTTTTCAAATTTGAGCTCTGTCTGAATAATTGACTTTTCTGGCTCAATGAGATTTTTACCAACAATTGAGAGATAGGCTTTGGGCTAACTCCACAGGGAAAGCTCAGAGATGGAAAAAAAATGATTTTTCAGCTTCCCCATCTGAGTGGAACCTGCATATGTGTTTCTTTTTCAAATTTGAGCTCTGTCTGAATAATTGACTTTTCTGGCTGAATGGGATTTTTACCAACAATTGCCAGATACGCCTTGGGCTAACTCCTCAGGAAAAGCTCAGGAAGTTCAGCGATGGAAAACAAGTGTTTTCAGCTCCACATCTGAGATGGAACCTGCATAGGTTTCTTTTTCAAATGAGCTACTGTCTGAAAAAAGACCTTTTCTGGCTGAAATGGGATTTACCAATTCCAGAGAGCCTTGGGCTTAATCTCAGGGAAAACAAAACAAAAAAAAAAATAAACAAGCTCACATCCGGAGAAAACAACTGGTTCTCAGCTTCCCATCTGAGTGGAACCTGATATGTGTTTCTTTTCAAATTGCTCTGTCTAAAATATGGACTTTTCTGGTGATAGGATTTTTACCAATTGCGAGGTCGCCTTGGGGCTATCTACACAGGGGAAAGCCAGAGCTGGGAAAAACAACTGGTTTTCAGCTTCCCCATCTGAGTGGAACCTGACATATGTGTTTATTTTTCAAAATTTGAGCTGTGTCTGAAAAATTGACTTTTCTGGTGAATGGGATTTTTACCAAACAATTTGCGAGAGATAGTCTGCGAGCTAACTCCCCTCAGGGAAAAAGCTAACATCCTGGAAAACAACTTGTTTTTCCGCTCCTTCCATTGAGTGAACCCGCATAGGTGTTTCTTTTCAAATTTGAGCTCTGTCTGAAAAATTGACTTTTCTGGCTAATGGATTTTTACCAACAATGCGAGATAAGCCTTACGCTAACTCCTAAGGAAAGCTCACATCCGAAAAACAATGTTTCATCTTACCATCTGAATGCGAACCTGCAATATGGTTTCTTTTTCAAATTTGAGCTCTGTCTGAAAAATTGACTTTCTGGATGAATGGGATTTTTTTTACCAACAATTGCGAGAAAGCCTTGGGCTAATCCTCAGGGAAAGCTCACATCCGGAAAACAACTGGTTTTTCAGCTTCCAATCATGGTGGAACCTGCATATGTTTTTCTTCTTTCAAATTTGAGCTCCGTATGAATATTGGGACTTATCTGGCTCAATGAGATTTTAACAACAATGAGAGATAGGCTTTGGGCTTAAACTCCACAGGGAAAGCGCTCAAGAGATGGAAAAAAAAAGATTTTTTCAGCTTACCCACTGAGTGGACACCTGGCATATGTGTTTTCTTTTCAAATTTGAGCTCTGTCTGAAAAATTGACTTTTCTGGCTGAATGGCATTTTTACCAACAATTGCCAGATACGCCTTGGGCTAACTCCTCAGGAAAAGCTCACATCCGGAAAACAACTGGTTTCTCAGCTTCCCCATCTGAGTGGAACCTGCATATGTGTTTCTTTTTCAAATTTGAGCTCTTTCTGCATAATTGAATTTTCTGGCTGAATGGGATTTTTACCACAAATTGCGAGATACTACTTGGGCTAACTCCATAGGGAAAGCTCAGAGATGGAAAACAGGTGATTTTTCAGCTTCCCCATCTGAGTGGAACCTGCATATGTGTTTATTTTTCAAATTTGAGCTGTGTCTGAAAAATTGACTTTTGTGGCTGAATGGGATTTTTACCAACAATTGCGAGATACGTCTTGCGCTAACTCCTCACGGAAAGCTCACATCCGGAAAACAACTGGTTTCTCAGCTTCCCCATCTGAATGGAACCTGCATATGTGTTTCTTTTTCAAATTTGAGCTCTGTCTGAAAAATTGACTTTTCTGGTTGAATGGGATTTTTACCAATTGCGAGATACGCCTTGGGCTATCTCCACAGGGAAAGCTCAGAGCTGGAAAACAACTGGTTTTTCAGCTTCCCCATCTGAGTGGAACCTGCATATGTGTTTCTTTTTCAAATCTGAGCTCTGTCTGAATAATTGACTTTTCTGGCCGAATGGATTTTTTACCAACAATTGCAAGGTACGCCTTGGGCTAACTCCTCAGGGAAAGCTCACATATCGAAAACAACTGGTTTTTCAGCTTCCCCATCTGAGTGGAACCTGCATATGTGTTTCTTTTTCAAATTTGAGCTCTGTCTACAAAATTGACTTTTCTGGGTGAATGGGATTTTTACCAATTGCCAGATATTCCTTGGGCTAACTCCTCAGGGAAAGCTCACATCCGGAAAACAAGTGGTTTTTCAGCTTCCCCATCTGAGTGGAACCTGCATATGTGTTTCTTTTTCAAATTTGAGCTCTGTCTGAATAATTGACTTTTCTGGCTCAATGAGATTTTTACCAACAATTGCGAGATACGCCTTGGGCTAACTTCTCAAGGAAAGTTCAGAGATGGAAAACAACTGGTTTTTCAGCTTCCCCATCTGAGTGGAACCTGCATATGTGTTTCTTTTTCAAATTTGATCTCTGTCTGAATAATTGAATTTCCTGGCTCAATGAGATTTTTACCAATTGCGACATGCGCCTTGGGCTAACTCCTCAGGAAAAGCTCACATCCGGAAAACAACTGGTTTCTCAGCTTCCCCATCTGAATGGAACCTGCATATGTGTTTCTTTTTCAAATTTGAGCTCTGTCTAAAAAATTGACTTTTCTGGTTGAATGTGATTTTTACCAATTGTGAGATACGCCTTGGGCTATCTCCACAGGGAAAGCTCAGAGCTGGAAAACAACTGGTTTTTCAGCTTCCCCATCTGAGTGGAACCTGCATATGTGTTTATTTTTCAAATTTGAGCTCTGTCTGAATAATTAACTTTTCTGGCTCAATGAGATTTTTACCAACAATTGCGAGATACGCCTTGGGCTAACTCCACAGGGAAAGCTCACATCCGGAAAAGAAGTGGTTTTTCAGCTTCCCCATCTGATTGGAACCTGCATATGTGTTTCTTTTTCAAATTTGAGCTTTGTCTGAAAAATTGACTTTTCTGGGTGAATGGGATTTTTACCAATTGCGAGATACGCCTTGGGCTATCTCCACAGGGAAAACTCAGAACTGGAAAACAAGTGGTTTTTCAGCTTCCCCATCTGAGTGGAACCTGCATATGTGTTTCTTTTTCAAATTTGAGCTCTTTCTGCATAATTGAATTTTCTGGCTGAATGGGATTTTTACCAACAATTGCCAGATACGCTTTGGGCTAACTCCTCAGGAAAAGCTCACATCCGGAAAACAACTGGTTTCTCAGCTTCCCCATCTGAGTGGAACCTGCATATGTGTTTCTTTTTCAAATTTGAGCTCTTTCTGCATAATTGAATTTTCTGGCTGAATGGGATTTTTACCACAAATTGCGAGATACTACTTGGGCTAACTCCATAGGGAAAGCTCAGAGATGGAAAACAGGTGATTTTTCAGCTTCCCCATCTGAGTGGAACCTGCATATGTGTTTATTTTTCAAATTTGAGCTGTGTCTGAAAAATTGACTTTTGTGGCTGAATGGGATTTTTACCAACAATTGCGAGATACGTCTTGCGCTAACTCCTCAGGGAAAGCTCACATCCGGAAAACAAATGGGAAACCTGCATATGTGTTTCTTTTTAAATTTGAGCTCTGTCTGAAAATTGACTTTTCTGGCTTGAATGGGATTTTACAATTGCGAGATACGCCTTGGGCTAACTCCACAGGAAAGCTCACATCCGGAAAACAACTGGTTTCTCAGCTTCCCCATCTGAATGGAACCTGCATATGTGTTTCTTTTTCAAATTTGAGCTCTGTCTAAAAATTGACTTTTCTGGTTGAATGGGATTTTTACCAATTGCCAGATATTCCTTGGGCTAACTCTCAGGGAAAGCTCACATCCGGAAAACAAGTGGTTTTTCAGCTTCCCCATCTGAGTGGAACCTGCATATGTGTTTCTTTTTCAAATTTGAGCTCTGTCTGAATAATTGACTTTTCTGGCTCAATGAGATTTTTACCAACAATTGCGAGATACGCCTTGGGCTAACTTCTCAAGGAAAGTTCAGAGATGGAAAACAACTGGTTTTTCAGCTTCCCCATCTGAGTGGAACCTGCATATGTGTTTCTTTTTCAAATTTGATCTCTGTCTGAATAATTGAATTTCCTGGCTCAATGAGATTTTTACCAATTGCGACATGCGCCTTGGGCTAACTCCTCAGGAAAAGCTCACATCCGGAAAACAACTGGTTTCTCAGCTTCCCCATCTGAATGGAACCTGCATATGTGTTTCTTTTTCAAATTTGAGCTCTGTCTAAAAAATTGACTTTTCTGGTTGAATGTGATTTTTACCAATTGTGAGATACGCCTTGGGCTATCTCCACAGGGAAAGCTCAGAGCTGGAAAACAACTGGTTTTTCAGCTTCCCCATCTGAGTGGAACCTGCATATGTGTTTATTTTTCAAATTTGAGCTCTGTCTGAATAATTAACTTTTCTGGCTCAATGAGATTTTTACCAACAATTGCGAGATACGCCTTGGGCTAACTCCACAGGGAAAGCTCACATCCGGAAAAGAAGTGGTTTTTCAGCTTCCCCATCTGATTGGAACCTGCATATGTGTTTCTTTTTCAAATTTGAGCTTTGTCTGAAAAATTGACTTTTCTGGGTGAATGGAGATTTTTACCAATTGCGAGATACGCCTTGGGCTATCTCCACAGGGAAAACTCAGAACTGGAAAACAAGTGGTTTTTCAGCTTCCCCATCTGAGTGGAACCTGCATATGTGTTTCTTTTTCAAATTTGAGCTCTTTCTGCATAATTGAATTTTCTGGCTGAATGGGATTTTTACCAACAATTGCCAGATACGCTTTGGGCTAACTCCTCAGGAAAAGCTCACATCCGGAAAACAACTGGTTTCTCAGCTTCCCCATCTGAGTGGAACCTGCATATGTGTTTCTTTTTCAAATTTGAGCTCTTTCTGCATAATTGAATTTTCTGGCTGAATGGGATTTTTACCACAAATTGCGAGATACTTCTTGGGCTAACTCCATAGGGAAAGCTCAGAGATGGAAAACAGGTGATTTTTCAGCTTCCCCATCTGAGTGAAACCTGCATATGTGTTTCTTTTTCAAATTTGAGCTGTGTCTGAAAAATTGACTTTTCTGGCTGAATGGGATTTTTACCAACAATTGCGAGATACGCCTTGCGCTAACTCCTCAGGGAAAGCTAGCATCCGGAAAACAACTGGTTTTTCAGCTTCCCCATCTGAGTGGAACCTGCATATGTGTTTCTTTTTCAAATTTGAGCTCTGTCTAAAAAATTGACTTTTCTGGCTGAATGGGATTTTTACCAATTTCCAGATATGCCTTGGGCTAACTCCTCAGGGAAAGCTCACATCCGGAAAACAACTGGTTTTTCAGCTTCCCCATCCGAGTGGAACCTGCATATGTGTTTCTTTTTCAAATTTGAGCGATGTCTAAAAAATTGACTTTTCTGGCTGAATGGGATTTTTACCAATTGCCAGATATGCCTTGGGCTAACTCCTCAGGGAAAGCTCACATCCGGAAAACAACTGGTTTCTCAGCTTCCCCATCTGAATGGAACCTGCATATGTGTTTCTTTTTCAAATTTGAGCTCTGTCTAAAAAATTGACTTTTCTGGTTGAATGTGATTTTTACCAATTGTGAGATACGCCTTGGGCTATCTCCACAGGGAAAGCTCAGAGCTGGAAAACAACTGGTTTTTCAGCTTCCCCATCTGAGTGGAACCTGCATATGTTTTTATTTTTCAAATTTGAGCTCTGTCTGAATAATTAACTTTTCTGGCTCAATGAGATTTTTACCAACAATTGCGAGATACGCCTTGGGCTAACTCCACAGGGAAAGCTCACATCCGGAAAAGAAGTGGTTTTTCAGCTTCCCCATCTGATTGGAACCTGCATATGTGTTTCTTTTTCAAATTTGAGCTCTGTCTAAAAAATTGACTTTTCTGGCTGAATGGGATTTTTACCAATTGCGAGATACGCCTTGGGCTATCTCCACAGGGAAAACTCAGAACTGGAAAACAAGTGGTTTTTCAGCTTCCCCATCTGAGTGGAACCTGCATATGTGTTTCTTTTTCAAATTTGAGCTCTTTCTGCATAATTGAATTTTCTGGCTGAATGGGATTTTTACCAACAATTGCGAGATACGTCTTGCGCTAACTCCACAGGGAAAGCTCACATGCGGAAAACAACTGGTTTTTCAGCTTCCCCATCTGAGTGGAACCTGCATATGTGTTTCTTTTTCAAATTTGAGCTCTGTCTGAGAAATTGAATTTTCTGGCTGAATGGGATTTTTTCCAATATTTGTGAGATACGACTTGGGCTAACTCCTCAGGGAAAGCTCACATCCGGAAAACAACTGGTTTTCAGCTGCCCCATCCGAGTGGAACCTGCATATGTGTTTCTTTTTCAAATTTGAGCTCTGTCTAAAAAATTGACTTTGCTGGCTGAATGGGATTTTTACCAATTTCCAGATATGCCTTGGGCTAACTCCTCAGGGAAAGCTCACATCCGGAAAACAACTGGTTTCTCAGCTTCCCCATCTGAGTGGAACCTGCATATGTGTTTCTTTTTCAAATTTGATCTCTCTCTGAATAATTGAATTTCCTGGCTCAATGAGATTTTTACCAATTGCGACATGCGCCTTGGGCTAACTCCTCAGGAAAAGCTCACATCCGGAAAACAACTGGTTTCTCAGCTTCCCCATCTGAATGGAACCTGCATATGTGTTTCTTTTTCAAATTTGAGCTCTGTCTAAAAAATTGACTTTTCTGGTTGAATGTGATTTTTACCAATTGTGAGATACGCCTTGGGCTATCTCCACAGGGAAAGCTCAGAGCTGGAAAACAACTGGTTTTTCAGCTTCCCCATCTGAGTGGAACCTGCATATGTTTTTATTTTTCAAATTTGAGCTCTGTCTGAATAATTAACTTTTCTAGCTCAATGAGATTTTTACCAACAATTGCGAGATACGCCTTGGGCTAACTCCACAGGGAAAGCTCACATCCGGAAAAGAAGTGGTTTTTCAGCTTCCCCATCTGATTGGAACCTGCATATGTGTTACTTTTTCAAATTTGAGCTCTGTCTAAAAAATTGACTTTTCTGGCTGAATGGGATTTTTACCAATTGCGAGATACTCCTTGGGCTATCTCCACAGGGAAAGCTCACATCCGGAAAAGAAATGGCTTTTAAGCTTCCCCATCTGAGAGGAACCTGCATATGTGTTTCTTTTTCAAATTTGAGCTTTTTCTGAAAAATTGACTTTTCTGGGTGAATGGGATTTTTACCAATTGCGAGATACGCCTTGGGCTATCTCCACAGGGAAAACTCAGAACTGGAAAACAAGTGGTTTTTCAGCTTCCCCATCTGAGTGGAACCTGCATATGTGTTTCTTTTTCAAATTTGAGCTCTTTCTGCATAATTGAATTTTCTGGCTGAATGGGATTTTTACCAACAATTGCCAGATACGCTTTGGGCTAACTCCTCAGGAAAAGCTCACATCCGGAAAACAACTGGTTTCTCAGCTTCCCCATCTGAGTGGAACCTGCATATGTGTTTCTTTTTCAAATTTGAGCTCTTTCTGCATAATTGAATTTTCTGGCTGAATGGGATTTTTACCACAAATTGCGAGATACTACTTGGGCTAACTCCATAGGGAAAGCTCAGAGATGGAAAACAGGTGATTTTTCAGCTTCCCCATCTGAGTGAAACCTGCATATGTGTTTCTTTTTCAAATTTGAGCTGTGTCTGAAAAATTGACTTTTCTGGCTGAATGGGATTTTTACCAACAATTGCGAGATACGTCTTGCGCTAACTCCACAGGGAAAGCTAACATCCGGAAAAGAAGTGGTTTTTCAGCTTCCCCATCTGATTGGAACCTGCATATGTGTTTCTTTTTCAAATTTGAGCTTTGTCTGAAAAATTGACTTTTCTGGGTGAATGGGATTTTTACCAATTGTGAGATACGCCTTGGGCTATCTCCACAGGGAAAACTCAGAACTGGAAAACAAGTGGTTTTTCAGCTTCCCCATCTGAGTGGAACCTGCATATGTGTTTCTTTTTCAAATTTGAGCTCTTTCTGCATAATTGAATTTTCTGGCTGAATGGGATTTTTACCAACAATTGCGAGATACGTCTTGCACTAACTCCACAGGGAAAGCTCACATCCGGAAAACAACTGGTTTTTCAGCTTCCCCATCTGAGTGGAACCTGCATATGTGTTTCTTTTTCAAATTTGAGCTCTGTCTGAGAAATTGAATTTTCTGGCTGAATGGGATTTTTACCAACAATTGCGAGATACGTCTTGCGCTAACTCCACAGGGAAAGCTCACATCCGGAAAAGAAGTGGTTTTTCAGCTTCCCCATCTGATTGGAACCTGCATATGTGTTTCTTTTTCAAATTTGAGCTTTGTCTGAAAAATTGACTTTTCTGTGTGAATGGGATTTTTACCAATTGCGAGATACGCCTTGGGCTATCTCCACAGGGAAAACTCAGAACTGGAAAACAAGTGGTTTTTCAGCTTCCCCATCTGAGTGGAACCTGCATATGTGTTTCTTTTTCAAATTTGAGCTCTGTCTGAGAAATTGAATTTTCTGGCTGAATGGGATTTTTTCCAATATTTGTGAGATACGACTTGGGCTAACCTCAGGGAAAGCTCACATCCGGAAAACAACTGGTTTCAGCTGCCCCATCCGAGTGGAACCTGCATATGTGTTTCTTTTTCAAATTTGAGCTCTGTCTAAAAAATTGACTTGTGCTGGCTGAATGGGATTTTTACCAATTTCCAGATATGCCTTGGCTAACTCCTCAGGAAGCTCACATCCGGAAAACAACTGTTTCTCAGCTTCCCCATCTGAATGGAACCTGCATATGTCTTTCTTTTTCAAATTTGAGTCTGTCTAAAAAATTGACTTTCTGGTTGAATGTGATTTTTACCAATTGTGAGATACGCCTTGGGCTATCTCCACAGGGAAAGCTCAGAGCTGGAAAAAACTGGTTTTTCAGCTTCCCCATCTGAGTGGAACCTGCATATGTGTTTCTTTTTCAAATTTGAGCTCTGTCTGAATAATTGACTTTTCTGGCTCAATGAGATTTTTACCAACAATTGCGAGATACGCCTTGGGCTAACTCCACAGGGAAAGCTCAGAGATGGAAAAAAAATGATTTTTCAGCTTCCCCATCTGAGTGGAACCTGCATATGTGTTTCTTTTCAAATTTGAGCTCTGTCTGAATAATTGACTTTTCTGGCTGAATGGGATTTTTACCAATTGCGAGATAGGCCTTGGGCTATCTCCACAGGGAAAGCTCACATCCGGAAAAGAAATGGTTTTTAAGCTTCCCCATCTGAGAGGAACCTGCATATGTGTTTTTTTTTCAAATTTGAGCTCTGTGTGAAAAATTGACTTTTCTGGCTGAATGGGATTTTTACCAATTGCGAGATACGCCTTGGGCTATCTCCACAGGGAAAACTCGGAACTGGAAAACAAGTGGTTTTTCAGCTTCCCCATCTGAGTGGAACCTGCATATGTGTTTCTTTTTCAAATTTGAGCTCTTTCTGCATAATTGAATTTTCTGGCTGAATGGGATTTTTACCAACAATTGCCAGATACGCTTTGGGCTAACTCCTCAGGAAAAGCTCACATCCGGAAAACAACTGGTTTCTCAGCTTCCCCATCTGAGTGGAACCTGCATATGTGTTTCTTTTTCAAATTTGAGCTCTTTCTGCATAATTGAATTTTCTGGCTGAATGGGATTTTTACCACAAATTGCGAGATACTACTTGGGCTAACTCCATAGGGAAAGCTCAGAGATGGAAAACAGGTGATTTTTCAGCTTCCCCATCTGAGTGAAACCTGCATATGTGTTTCTTTTTCAAATTTGAGCTGTGTCTGAAAAATTGACTTTTCTGGCTGAATGGGATTTTTACCAACAATTGCGAGATACGTCTTGCGCTAACTCCACAGGGAAAGCTAACATCCGGAAAAGAAGTGGTTTTTCAGCTTCCCCATCTGATTGGAACCTGCATATGTGTTTCTTTTTCAAATTTGAGCTTTGTCTGAAAAATTGACTTTTCTGGGTGAATGGGATTTTTACCAATTGTGAGATACGCCTTGGGCTATCTCCACAGGGAAAACTCAGAACTGGAAAACAAGTGGTTTTTCAGCTTCCCCATCTGAGTGGAACCTGCATATGTGTTTCTTTTTCAAATTTGAGCTCTTTCTGCATAATTGAATTTTCTGGCTGAATGGGATTTTTACCAACAATTGCGAGATACGTCTTGCGCTAACTCCACAGGGAAAGCTCACATCCGGAAAACAACTGGTTTTTCAGCTTCCCCATCTGAGTGGAACCTGCATATGTGTTTCTTTTTCAAATTTGAGCTCTGTCTGAGAAATTGAATTTTCTGGCTGAATGGGATTTTTTCCAATATTTGTGAGATACGACTTGGGCTAACTCCTAAGGGAAAGCTCACATCCGGAAAACAACTGGTTTTCAGCTGCCCCATCCGAGTGGAACCTGCATATGTGTTTCTTTTTCAAATTTGAGCTCTGTCTAAAAAATTGACTTTGCTGGCTGAATGGGATTTTTACCAATTTCCAGATATGCCTTGGGCTAACTCCTCAGGGAAAGCTCACATCCGGAAAACAACTGGTTTCTCAGCTTCCCCATCTGAGTGGAACCTGCATATGTGTTTCTTTTTCAAATTTGATCTCTCTCTGAATAATTGAATTTCCTGGCTCAATGAGATTTTTACCAATTGCGACATGCGCCTTGGGCTAACTCCTCAGGAAAAGCTCACATCCGGAAAACAACTGGTTTCTCAGCTTCCCCATCTGAATGGAACCTGCATATGTGTTTCTTTTTCAAATTTGAGCTCTGTCTAAAAAATTGACTTTTCTGGTTGAATGTGATTTTTACCAATTGTGAGATACGCCTTGGGCTATCTCCACAGGGAAAGCTCAGAGCTGGAAAACAACTGGTTTTTCAGCTTCCCCATCTGAGTGGAACCTGCATATGTTTTTATTTTTCAAATTTGAGCTCTGTCTGAATAATTAACTTTTCTAGCTCAATGAGATTTTTACCAACAATTGCGAGATACGCCTTGGGCTAACTCCACAGGGAAAGCTCACATCCGGAAAAGAAGTGGTTTTTCAGCTTCCCCATCTGATTGGAACCTGCATATGTGTTACTTTTTCAAATTTGAGCTCTGTCTAAAAAATTGACTTTTCTGGCTGAATGGGATTTTTACCAATTGCGAGATACTCCTTGGGCTATCTCCACAGGGAAAGCTCACATCCGGAAAAGAAATGGCTTTTAAGCTTCCCCATCTGAGAGGAACCTGCATATGTGTTTCTTTTTCAAATTTGAGCTTTTTCTGAAAAATTGACTTTTCTGGGTGAATGGGATTTTTACCAATTGCGAGATACGCCTTGGGCTATCTCCACAGGGAAAACTCAGAACTGGAAAACAAGTGGTTTTTCAGCTTCCCCATCTGAGTGGAACCTGCATATGTGTTTCTTTTTCAAATTTGAGCTCTTTCTGCATAATTGAATTTTCTGGCTGAATGGGATTTTTACCAACAATTGCCAGATACGCTTTGGGCTAACTCCTCAGGAAAAGCTCACATCCGGAAAACAACTGGTTTCTCAGCTTCCCCATCTGAGTGGAACCTGCATATGTGTTTCTTTTTCAAATTTGAGCTCTTTCTGCATAATTGAATTTTCTGGCTGAATGGGATTTTTACCACAAATTGCGAGATACTTCTTGGGCTAACTCCATAGGGAAAGCTCAGAGATGGAAAACAGGTGATTTTTCAGCTTCCCCATCTGAGTGAAACCTGCATATGTGTTTCTTTTTCAAATTTGAGCTGTGTCTGAAAAATTGACTTTTCTGGCTGAATGGGATTTTTACCAACAATTGCGAGATACGCCTTGCGCTAACTCCTCAGGGAAAGCTAGCATCCGGAAAACAACTGGTTTTTCAGCTTCCCCATCTGAGTGGAACCTGCATATGTGTTTCTTTTTCAAATTTGAGCTCTGTCTAAAAAATTGACTTTTCTGGCTGAATGGGATTTTTACCAATTTCCAGATATGCCTTGGGCTAACTCCTCAGGGAAAGCTCACATCCGGAAAACAACTGGTTTTTCAGCTTCCCCATCTGAGTGGAACCTGCATATGTGTTTCTTTTTCAAATTTGAGCTCTGTCTGAGAAATTGACTTTTCTGGCTGAATGGGAGTTTTTCCAATATTTGTGAGATACGACTTGGGCTAACTCCTCAGGGAAAGCTCACATCCGGAAAACAACTGGTTTTCAGCTGCCCCATCCGAGTGGAACCTGCATATGTGTTTCTTTTTCAAATTTGAGCTCTGTCTAAAAAATTGACTTTGCTGGCTGAATGGGATTTTTACCAATTTCCAGATATGCCTTGGGCTAACTCCTCAGGGAAAGCTCACATGCGGAAAACAACTGGTTTCTCAGCTTCCCCATCTGAGTGGAACCTGCATATGTGTTTCTTTTTCAAATTTGAGCTCTGTCTAAAAAATTGACTTTTCTGGTTGAATAGGATTTTTACCAATTGCGAGATACGCCTTGGGCTATCTCCACAGGGAAAGCTCAGAGCTGGAAAACAACTGGTTTCTCAGCTTCCCCATCTGAGTGGAACCTGCATATGTGTTTCTTTTTCAAATTTGAGCTCTGTCTGAAAAATTGACTTTTCTGGCTGAATGGGATTTTTACCAATTGCGAGATACGCCTTGGGCTATCTCCACAGGGAAAACTCGGAACTGGAAAACAACTGGTTTTTCAGCTTCCCCATCTGAGTGGAACCTGCATATGTGTTTCTTTTTCAAATTTGAGCTCTGTCTAAAAAATTGACTTTTCTGGCTGAATGGGATTTTTACCAATTGCCAGATATTCCTTGGGCTATCTCCTCAGGGAAAGTTCAGAGATGGAAAACAAGTGATTTTTCAGCTTCCACATCTGAGTGGAACCTGCATATGTGTTTCTTTTTCAAATTTGGGCTCTGTCTACAAAATTGACTTTTCTGGCTGAATGGGATTTTTACCAACAATTGCGACATGCGCCTTGGGCTAACTCCTCAGGAAAAGCTCACATCCGGAAAACAACTGGTTTTTCAGCTTCCCCATCTGAGTGGAACCTGCATATGTGTTTCTTTTTCAAATTTGAGCTCTGTCTGAGAAATTGACGTTTCTGGCTGAATGGGATTTTTTCCAATATTTGTGAGATACGACTTGGGCTAACTCCTCAGGGAAAGCTCACATCCGGAAAACAACTGGTTTTCAGCTTCCCCATCTGAGTGGAACCTGCATATGTGTTTCTTTTTCAAATTTGAGCTCTGTCTGAAAAATTGACTTTTCTGGCTGAATGGGATTTTTACCAACAATTGCGAGATACGCCTTGGGCTAACTTCTCAGGGAAAGTTCAGAGATGGAAAACAAGTGATTGTTCAGCTTCCACATCTGAGTGGAACCTGCATATGTGTTTCTTTTTCAAATTTGAGCTCTGTCTAAAAAATTGACTTTTCTGGCTGAATGGGATTTTTACCAATTTCCAGATATGCCTTGGGCTAACTCCTCAGGGAAAGCTCACAACCGGAAAACAACTGGTTTCTCAGCTTCCACATCTGAGTGGAACCTGCATATGTGTTTCTTTTTCAAATTTGAGCTCTGTCTAAAAAATTGACTTTTCTGGCTGAATGGGATTTTTACCAATTTCCAGATATTCCTTGGGCTAACTCGTCAGGGAAAGCTCACATCCGGAAAACAACTGGTTTTTCAGCTTCCCCATCTGAGTGGAACCTGCATATGTGTTTCTTTTTCAAATTTGAGCTCTGTCTGAATAATTGAATTTTCTGGCTGAATGGGATTTTTACCAATTGCGAGATACGCCTTGGGCTATCTCCACAGGGAAAGCTCACATCCGGAAAAGAAATGGTTTTTAAGCTTCCTATCTGAGAGGAACCTGCATATGTGTTTCTTTTTCAAATTTGAGCTTTATCTGAAAAATTGACTTTTCTGGGTGAATGGGATTTTTACCAATTGCGAGATACGCCTTGGGCTATCTCCACAGGGAAAACTCAGAACTGGAAAACAACTGGTTTTTCAGCTTCCCCATCTGAGTGGAACCTGCATATGTGTTTCTTTTTCAAATTTGAGCTCTGTCTAAAAAATTGACTTTTCTGGCTGAATGGGATTTTTACCAATTGCCAGATATTCCTTGGGCTAACTCCTCAGGGAAAGTTCAGAGATGGAAAACAAGTGATTTTTCAGCTTCCCCATCTGAGTGGAACCTGCATATGTGTTTCTTTTTCAAATTTCAGCTCTGTCTGAAAAATTGACTTTTCTGGCTGAATCGGATTTTTACCAATTGCGACATGCGCCTTGGGCTAACTCCTCAGGAAAAGCTCACATCCGGAAAACAACTGGTTTCTCAGCTTCCCCATCTGAGTGGAACCTGCATATGTGTTTCTTTTTCAAATTTGGGCTCTGTCTACAAAATTGACTTTTCTGGCTGAATGGGATTTTTACCAACAATTGCCAGATACGCCTTGGGCTAACTCCTCAGGAAAAGCTCACATCCGGAAAACAACTGGTTTTTCAGCTTCCCCATCTGAGTGGAACCTGCATATGTGTTTCTTTTTCAAATTTGAGCTCTGTCTAAAAAATTGACTTTTCTGGCTGAATGGGATTTTTACCAATTTCCAGATATGCCTTGGGCTAACTCGTCAGGGAAAGCTCACATCCGGAAAACAACTGGTTTTTTAGCTTCCCCATCTGAGTGGAACCTGCATATGTGTTTCTTTTTCAAATTTGAGCTCTGTCTGAGAAATTGACGTTTCTGGCTGAATGGGATTTTTTCCAATATTTGTGAGATACGACTTGGGCTAACTCCTCAGGGAAAGCTCACATCCGGAAAACAACTGGTTTTCAGCTTCCCCATCTGAGTGGAACCTGCATATGTGTTTATTTTTCAAATTTGAGCTCTGTCTGAAAAATTGACTTTTCTGGCTGAATGGGATTTTTACCAACAATTGCGAGATACGCCTTGGGCTAACTTCTCAGGGAAAGTTCAGAAATGGAAAACAAGTGATTGTTCAGCTTCCACATCTGAGTGGAACCTGCATATGTGTTTCTTTTTCAAATTTGAGCTCTGTCTAAAAAATTGACTTTTCTGGCTGAATGGGATTTTTACCAATTTCCAGATATGCCTTGGGCTAACTCCTCAGGGAAAGCTCACAACCGGAAAACAACTGGTTTCTCAGCTTCCACATCTGAGTGGAACCTGCATATGTGTTTCTTTTTCAAATTTGAGCTCTGTCTAAAAAATTGACTTTTCTGGCTGAATGGGATTTTTACCAATTTCCAGATATTCCTTGGGCTAACTCGTCAGGGAAAGCTCACATCCGGAAAACAACTGGTTTTTCAGCTTCCCCATCTGAGTGGAACCTGCATATGTGTTTCTTTTTCAAATTTGAGCTCTGTCTGAATAATTGAATTTTCTGGCTGAATGGGATTTTTACCAATTGCGAGATACGCCTTGGGCTATCTCCACAGGGAAAGCTCACATCCGGAAAAGAAATGGTTTTTAAGCTTCCTATCTGAGAGGAACCTGCATATGTGTTTCTTTTTCAAATTTGAGCTTTATCTGAAAAATTGACTTTTCTGGGTGAATGGGATTTTTACCAATTGCGAGATACGCCTTGGGCTATCTCCACAGGGAAAACTCAGAACTGGAAAACAACTGGTTTTTCAGCTTCCCCATCTGAGTGGAACCTGCATATGTGTTTCTTTTTCAAATTTGAGCTCTGTCTAAAAAATTGACTTTTCTGGCTGAATGGGATTTTTACCAATTGCCAGATATTCCTTGGGCTAACTCCTCAGGGAAAGTTCAGAGATGGAAAACAAGTGATTTTTCAGCTTCCCCATCTGAGTGGAACCTGCATATGTGTTTCTTTTTCAAATTTCAGCTCTGTCTGAAAAATTGACTTTTCTGGCTGAATCGGATTTTTACCAATTGCGACATGCGCCTTGGGCTAACTCCTCAGGAAAAGCTCACATCCGGAAAACAACTGGTTTCTCAGCTTCCCCATCTGAGTGGAACCTGCATATGTGTTTCTTTTTCAAATTTGGGCTCTGTCTACAAAATTGACTTTTCTGGCTGAATGGGATTTTTACCAACAATTGCCAGATACGCCTTGGGCTAACTCCTCAGGAAAAGCTCACATCCGGAAAACAACTGGTTTTTCAGCTTCCCCATCTGAGTGGAACCTGCATATGTGTTTCTTTTTCAAATTTGAGCTCTGTCTAAAAAATTGACTTTTCTGGCTGAATGGGATTTTTACCAATTTCCAGATATGCCTTGGGCTAACTCGTCAGGGAAAGCTCACATCCGGAAAACAACTGGTTTTTTAGCTTCCCCATCTGAGTGGAACCTGCATATGTGTTTCTTTTTCAAATTTGAGCTCTGTCTGAGAAATTGACGTTTCTGGCTGAATGGGATTTTTTCCAATATTTGTGAGATACGACTTGGGCTAACTCCTCAGGGAAAGCTCACATCCGGAAAACAACTGGTTTTCAGCTTCCCCATCTGAGTGGAACCTGCATATGTGTTTATTTTTCAAATTTGAGCTCTGTCTGAAAAATTGACTTTTCTGGCTGAATGGGATTTTTACCAACAATTGCGAGATACGCCTTGGGCTAACTTCTCAGGGAAAGTTCAGAGATGGAAAACAAGTGATTGTTCAGCTTCCACATCTGAGTGGAACCTGCATATGTGTTTCTTTTTCAAATTTGAGCTCTGTCTAAAAAATTGACTTTTCTGGCTGAATGGGATTTTTACCAATTTCCAGATATGCCTTGGGCTAACTCCTCAGGGAAAGCTCACATCCGGAAAACAACTGGTTTCTCAGCTTCCCCATCTGAGTGGAACCTGCATATGTGTTTCTTTTTCAAATTTGAGCTCTGTCTGAAAAATTGACTTTTCTGGCTGAATGGGATTTTTACCAACAATTGCCAGATACGCCTTGGGCTAACTTCTCAGGGAAAGTTCAGAGATGGAAAAAAAAATGATTTTTCAGCTTCCCCATCTGAGTGGAACCTGCATATGTGTTTCTTTTTCAAATTTGAGCTCTGTCTAAAAAAATGACTTTTCTGGCTGAATGGGATTTTTACCAACAATTGCGAGATACGTCTTGCGCTAACTCCTCAGGGAAAGCTAACATCCGGAAAACAACTGGTTTTTCAGCTTCCCCATCTGAGTGGAACCTGCATATGTGTTTCTTTTTCAAATTTGAGCTCTGTCTAAAAAATTGACTTTTCTGGCTGAATGGGATTTTTACCAATTGCCAGATATGCCTTGGGCTAACTCGTCAGGGAAAGCTCACATCCGGAAAACAACTGGTTTTTCAGCTTCCCCATCTGAGTGGAACCTGCATATGTGTTTCTTTTTCAAATTTGAGCTCTGTCTGAGAAATTGACGTTTCTGGCTGAATGGGATTTTTTCCAATATTTGTGAGATACGCCTTGGGCTAACTTCTCAGGGAAAGTTCAGAGATGGAAAACAAGTGATTGTTCAGCTTCCACATCTGAGTGGAACCTGCATATGTGTTTCTTTTTCAAATTTGAGCTCTGTCTAAAAAATTGACTTTTCTGGCTGAATGGGATTTTTACCAATTTCCAGATATGCCTTGGGCTAACTCCTCAGGGAAAGCTCACAACCGGAAAACAACTGGTTTCTCAGCTTCCCCATCTGAGTGGAACCTGCATATGTGTTTCTTTTTCAAATTTGAGCTCTGTCTGAAAAATTGACTTTTCTGGCTGAATGGGATTTTTACCAACAATTGCGAGATACGCCTTGGGCTAACTTCTCAGGGAAAGTTCAGAGATGGAAAAAAAAATGATTTTTCAGCTTCCCCATCTGAGTGGAACCTGCATATGTGTTTCTTTTTCAAATTTGAGCTCTGTCTAAAAAAATGACTTTTCTGGCTGAATGGGATTTTTACCAACAATTGCGAGATACGCCTTGGGCTAACTCCTCAGGGAAAGCTCACATCCGGAAAACAACTGGTTTTTCAGCTTCCCCATCTGAGTGGAACCTGCATATGTGTTTCTTTCTCAAATTTGAGCTCTGTCTAAAAAATTGACTTTTCTGGCTGAATGGGATTTTTACCAATTGCCAGATATGCCTTGGGCTAACTCGTCAGGGAAAGCTCACATCCGGAAAACAACTGGTTTTTCAGCTTCCCCATCTGAGTGGAACCTGCATATGTGTTTCTTTTTCAAATTTGAGCTCTGTCTGAATAATTGAATTTTCTGGCTGAATGGGATTTTTACCAATTGCGAGATACGCCTTGGGCTATCTCCACAGGGAAAGCTCACATCCGGAAAAGAAATGGTTTTTAAGCTTCCCATCTGAGAGGAACCTGCATATGTGTTTCTTTTTCAAATTTGAGCTCTGTCTGAATAATTGACTTTTCTGGCTCAATGAGATTTTTACCAACAATTGAGAGATAGGCTTTGGGCTAACTCCACAGGGAAAGCTCGGAGATGGAAAAAAAATGATTTTTCAGCTTCCCCATCTGAGTGGAACCTGCATATGTGTTTCTTTTTCAAATTTGAGCTCTGTCTGAATAATTGACTTTTCTGGCTGAATGGGATTTTTACCAACAATTGCCAGATACGCCTTGGGCTAACTCCTCAGGAAAAGCTCACATCCGGAAAACAACTGGTTTCTCAGCTTCCCCATCTGAGTGGAACCTGCATATGTGTTTCTTTTTCAAATTTGGGCTCTGTCTACAAAATTGACTTTTCTGGCTGAATGGGATTTTTACCAACAATTGCGAGATACGTCTTGCGCTAACTCCTCAGGGAAAGCTCACATCCGGAAAACAACTGGTTTTTCAGCTTCCCCATCTGAGTGGAACCTGCATATGTGTTTCTTTTTCAAATTTGAGCTCTATCTGAATAATTGAATTTTCTGGCTGAATGGGATTTTTACCAACAATTCCGAGATACGCCTTTGGCTAACTCCACGGGGAAAGCTCAGATCCGGAAAACAAGTGATTTTTCAGCTTCCCCATCTGAGTGGAACCTGCATATGTGTTTCTTTTTCAAATTTGAGCTCTGTCTACAAAATTGACTTTTCTGGCTGAATGGGATTTTTACCAATTGCCAGATATTCCTTGGGCTAACTCCTCAGGGAAAGCTCACATCCGGAAAACAACTGGTTTTTCAGCTTCCCAATCTGAGTGGAACCTGCATATGTGTTTCTTTTTCAAATTTGAGCTCTGTGTGAATAATTGAATTTTCTGGGTGAATGGGATTTTTACCAATTGCGAGATACGCCTTGGGCTAACTCCTCACGGAAAGCTAACATCCGGAAAACAACTGGTTTTTCAGCTTCCCCATCTGAGAGGAACCTGCATATGTGTTTCTTTTTCAAATTTGAGCTTTGTCTGAAAAATTGAATTTTCTGGCTGAATGGGATTTTTACCAACAATTCCGAGATACGCCTTTGGCTAACTCCACGGGGAAAGCTCAGATCCGGAAAACAAGTGATTTTTCAGCTTCCCCATCTGAGTGGAACCTGCATATGTGTTTCTTTTTCAAATTTGAGCTCTATCTGAATAATTGAATTTTCTGGCTGAATGGGATTTTTACCAACAATTCCGAGATACGCCTTTGGCTAACTCCACGGGGAAAGCTCAGATCCGGAAAACAAGTGATTTTTCAGCTTCCCCATCTGAGTGGAACCTGCATATGTGTTTCTTTTTCAAATTTGGGCTCTGTCTACAAAATTGACTTTTCTGGCTGAATGGGATTTTTACCAACAATTGCCAGATACGCCTTGGGCTAACTCCTCAGGAAAAGCTCACATCCGGAAAACAACTGGTTTTTCAGCTTCCCCATCTGAGTGGAACCTGCATATGTGTTTCTTTTTCAAATTTGAACTCTTTCTGCATAATTGAATTTTCTGGCTGAATGGGATTTTTACCACAAATTGCGAGATACTCCTTGGGCTAACTCCACAGGGAAAGCTCAGAGATGGAAAAAAAATGATTTTTCAGCTTCCCCATCTGAGTGGAACCTGCATATGTGTTTCTTTTTCAAATTTGAGCTCTGTCTGAAAAATTGACTTTTCTGGCTGAATGGGATTTTTACCAACAATTGCGAGATACGCCTTGGGCTAACTTCTCGGGGAAAATTCACATCCGGAAAACAACTGATTTTTCAGCTTCCCCATCTGAGTGGAACCTGCATATGTGTTTCTTTTTCAAATTTGAGCTCTGTCTACAAAATTGACTTTTCTGGCTGAATGGGATTTTTACCAATTGCCAGATATTCCTTGGGCTAACTCCTCAGGGAAAGCTCACATCCGAAAAACAACTGGTTTTTCAGCTTCCCAATCTGAGTGGAACCTGCATATGTGTTTCTTTTTCAAATTTGAGCTCTGTGTGAATAATTGAATTTTCTGGGTGAATGGGATTTTTACCAATTGCCAGATACGCCTTGGGCTAACTCCTCACGGAAAGCTAACATCCGGAAAACAACTGGTTTTTCAGCTTCCCCATCTGAGAGGAACCTGCATATGTGTTTCTTTTTCAAATTTGAGCTTTGTCTGAAAAATTGAATTTTCTGGCTGAATGGGATTTTTACCAACAATTCCGAGATACGCCTTTGGCTAACTCCACGGGGAAAGCTCAGATCCGGAAAACAAGTGATTTTTCAGCTTCCCCATCTGAGTGGAACCTGCATATGTGTTTCTTTTTCAAATTTGAGCTCTATCTGAATAATTGAATTTTCTGGCTGAATGGGATTTTTACCAACAATTCCGAGATACGCCTTTGGCTAACTCCACGGGGAAAGCTCAGATCCGGAAAACAAGTGATTTTTCAGCTTCCCCATCTGAGTGGAACCTGCATATGTGTTTCTTTTTCAAATTTGGGCTCTGTCTACAAAATTGACTTTTCTGGCTGAATGGGATTTTTACCAACAATTGCCAGATACGCCTTGGGCTAACTCCTCAGGAAAAGCTCACATCCGGAAAACAACTGGTTTTTCAGCTTCCCCATCTGAGTGGAACCTGCATATGTGTTTCTTTTTCAAATTTGAACTCTTTCTGCATAATTGAATTTTCTGGCTGAATGGGATTTTTACCACAAATTGCGAGATACTCCTTGGGCTAACTCCACAGGGAAAGCTCAGAGATGGAAAAAAAATGATTTTTCAGCTTCCCCATCTGAGTGGAACCTGCATATGTGTTTCTTTTTCAAATTTGAGCTCTGTCTGAAAAATTGACTTTTCTGGCTGAATGGGATTTTTACCAACAATTGCGAGATACGCCTTGGGCTAACTTCTCAGGGAAAATTCGAATCCGGAAAACAACTGGTTTTTCAGCTTCCCCATCTGAGTGGAACCTGCATATGTGTTTCTTTTTCAAATTTGAGATCTGTCTAAAAAATTGACTATTCTGGCTGAATGGGATTTTTACCAATTGCCAGATATTCCTTGGGCTAACTCCTCAGGGAAAGCTCACATCCGGAAAACAACTGGTTTTTCAGCTTCCCAATCTGAGTGGAACCTGCATATGTGTTTCTTTTTCAAATTTGAGCTCTGTCTGAATAATTGACTTTTCTGGCTCAATGAGATTTTTACCAACAATTGAGAGATAGGCTTTGGGCTAACTCCACAGGGAAAGCTCGGAGATGGAAAAAAAATGATTTTTCAGCTTCCCCATCTGAGTGGAACCTGCATATGTGTTTCTTTTTCAAATTTGAGCTCTGTCTGAATAATTGACTTTTCTGGCTGAATGGGATTTTTACCAACAATTGCCAGATACGCCTTGGGCTAACTCCTCAGGAAAAGCTCACATCCGGAAAACAACTGGTTTCTCAGCTTCCCCATCTGAGTGGAACCTGCATATGTGTTTCTTTTTCAAATTTGGGCTCTGTCTACAAAATTGACTTTTCTGGTTGAATGGGATTTTTACCAATTGCGAGATACGCCTTGGGCTATCTCCACAGGGAAAGCTCAGAGCTGGAAAACAACTGGTTTTTCAGCTTCCCCATCTGATTGGAACCTGCATATGTGTTTCTTTTTCAAATTTGAGCTCTGTCTGAATAATTGACTTTTCTGGCTCAATGAGATTTTTACCAACAATTGCGAGATACGCCTTGGGCTAACTCCACAGGGAAAGCTCACATCCGGAAAAGAAGTGGTTTTTCAGCTTCCCCATCTGAGTGGAACCTGCATATGTGTTTCTTTCTCAAATTTGAGCTCTGTCTAAAAAATTAACTTTTCTGGCTGAATGGGATTTTTACCAATTGCCAGATATGCCTTGGGCTAACTCGTCAGGGAAAGCTCACATCCTGAAAAACAACTGGTTTTTCAGCTTCCCCATCTGAGTGGAACCTGCATATGTGTTTCTTTTTCAAATTTGAGCTCTGTCTGAATAATTGAATTTTCTGGCTGAATGGGATTTTTACCAATTGCGAGATACGCATTGGGCTATCTCCACAGGGAAAGCTCACATCCGGAAAAGAAATGGTTTTTAAGCTTCCCATCTGAGAGGAACCTGCATATGTGTTTCTTTTTCAAATTTGAGCTCTGTCTGAATAATTGACTTTTCTGGCTCAATGAGATTTTTACCAACAATTGCGAGATACGCCTTGGGCTAACTTCTCAGGGAAAGTTCAGAGATGGAAAACAAGTGATTTTTCAGCTTCTCCATCTGAGTGGAACCTGCATATGTGTTTCTTTTTCAAATTTCAGCTCTGTCTGAAAAATTGACTTTTCTGGCTGAATCGGATTTTTACCAATTGCGACATGTGCCTTGGGCTAACTCGTCAGGGAAAGCTCACATCCGGAAAACAACTGGTTTTTCAGCTTCCCAATCTGAGTGGAACCTGCATATGTGTTTCTTTTTCAAATTTGAGCTCTGTCTGAATAATTGACTTTTCTGGCTCAATGAGATTTTTACCAACAATTGCGAGATACGCCTTAGGGCTATCTCCACAGGGAAGCATCAGAGCTTGAGAACAAACTGGTTTTTCAAGCTTCACACATCCTGATTGAACCTGCATATGTGTTTCTTTTTCAAATTGAGCTCTGTCTGAATAATTGACTTTTTCTGGCTCCATGATTTTTACCACAAATTGCGAAGATATCGCCTATGGGCTAACTCACAGGGAAAGCTCAACATCGGAACAGGAAGTGGTTTGTTTCAGCTTCCCATCTGATGGAACCTGCATATGTGTTTTCCTTTCTCAAATTTGCGCTCTTTCTAAAAAATTGACTTTTCTGGCTGAATGGGATTTTTACCAATTGCCAGATATGCCTTGGGCTAACTCGTCAGGGAAAGCTCACATCCGGAATACAACTGGTTTTTCAGCTTCCCCATCTGAGTGGAACCTGCATATGTGTTTCTTTTTCAAATTTGAGCTCTGTCTGAATAATTGAATTTTCTGGCTGAATGGAATTTTTACCAATTGCGAGATACGCCTTGGGCTATCTCCACAGGGAAAGCTCACATCCGGAAAAGAAATGGTTTTTAAGCTTCCCATCTGAGAGGAACCTGCATATGTGTTTCTTTTTCAAATTTGAACTTTATCTGAAAAATTGACTTTTCTGGGTGAATGGGATTTTTACCAATTGCGAGATACTCCTTGGGCTATCTCCACAGGGAAAACTCGGAACTGGAAAACAAGTGGTTTTTCAGCTGCCCCATCTGAGTGGAACCTGCATATGTGTTTCTTTTTCAAATTTGAGCTCTGTCTAAAAAATTGACTTTTCTGGCTGAATGGGATTTTTACCAATTGCCAGATATTCCTTGGGCTAACTCCTCAGGGAAAGCTCACATCCGGAAAATAACTGGTTTCTCAGCTTCCCAATCTGAGTGGAACCTGCATATGTGTTTCTTTTTCAAATTTGAGCTCTGTCTGAATAATTGACTTTTCTGGCTCAATGCGATTTTTACCAACAATGGCGAGATACGCCTTGGGCTAACTTCTCAGGGAAAGTTCAGAGATGGAAAACAAGTGATTTTTCAGATTCCCCATCTGAGTGGAACCTGCATATGTGTTTCTTTTTCAAATTTCAGCTCTGTCTGAAAAATTGACTTTTCTGGCTGAATCGGATTTTTACCAATTGCGACATGCGCCTTGGGCTAACTCCTCAGGAAAAGCACACATCCGGAAAACAACTAGTTTCTCAGCTTCCCCATCTGAATGGAACCTGCATATGTGTTTCTTTTTCAAATTTGAGCTTTGTCTGAAAAATTGACTTTTCTGGGTGAATGGGATTTTTACCAATTGCGAGATACGCCTTGGGCTATCTCCACAGGGAAAACTCGGAACTGGAAAACAAGTGGTTTTTCAGCTTCCCCATCTGAGTGGAACCTGCATATGTGTTTCTTTTTCAAATTTGAGCTCTGTCTAAAAAATTGACTTTTCTGGCTGAATGGGATTTTTACCAATTGCCAGATATTCCTTGGGCTAACTCCTCAGGGAAAGCTCACATCCGGAAAACAACTGGTTTTTCAGCTTCCCAATCTGAGTGGAACCTGCATATGTGTTTCTTTTTCAAATTTGAGCTCTGTCTGAATAATTGACTTTTCTGGCTCAATGCGATTTTTACCAACAATGGCGAGATACGCCTTGGGCTAACTTCTCAGGGAAAGTTCAGAGATGGAAAACAAGTGATTTTTCAGATTCCCCATCTGAGTGGAACCTGCATATGTGTTTCTTTTTCAAATTTCAGCTCTGTCTGAAAAATTGACTTTTCTGGCTGAATCGGATTTTTACCAATTGCGACATGCGCCTTGGGCTAACTCCTCAGGAAAAGCACACATCCGGAAAACAACTGGTTTCTCAGCTTCCCCATCTGAATGGAACCTGCATATGTGTTTCTTTTTCAAATTTGAGCTCTGTCTGAATAATTGACTTTTCTGGCTCAATGAGATTTTTACCAACAATTGCGAGATACGCCTTGGGCTAACTTCACAGGGAAAGCTCAGAGCTGGAAAACAACTGGTTTTTCAGCTTCCCCATCTGATTGGAACCTGCATATGTGTTTCTTTTTCAAATTTGAGCTCTGTCTGAATAATTGACTTTTCTGGCTCAATGAGATTTTTACCAACAATTGCGAGATACGCCTTGGGCTAACTCCACAGGGAAAGCTCACATCCGGAAAAGAAGTGGTTTTTCAGCTTCCCCATCTGAGTGGAACCTGCATATGTGTTTCTTTCTCAAATTTGAGCTCTGTCTAAAAAATTGAATTTTCTGGCTGAATGGGATTTTTACCACAAATTGCGAGATACTCCTTGGGCTAACTCCACAGGGAAAGCTCAGAGATGGAAAAAAAATGATTTTTCAGCTTCCCCATCTGAGTGGAACATGCATATGTGTTTCTTTTTCAAATTTGAGCTCTGTCTGAAAAATGGACTTTTCTGGCTGAATGGGATTTTTACCAACAATTGCGAGATACGCTTGGGCTATCTGCACAGGGAAAGCTCAGAGCTGGAAAACAACTGGTTTTTTAGCTTCCCCATCTCAGTGGAACCTGCATATGTGTTTCTTTTTCAAATCTGAGCTCTGTCTGAATAATTGACTTTTCTGGCCGAATGGGAATTTTACCAACAATTGCAAGATACGCCTTGGGCTAAATCCACAGGGAAAGCTCACATCCGGAAAAGAAGTGGTTTCTCAGTTTCCCCATCCGAGTGGAGCCTGCATATGTGTTTCCTTTTCAAATTTGAGCTCTGTCTGAATAATTGACTTTTCTGGCTCAATGGGGTTTTTACCAACAATTGAGACATACGCCTTGGGCTAACTCCACAGGGAAAGCTCAGAAGTGGAAAACAACTGGTTTTTCAGTTTCCCCATCCGAGTGGAGCCTGCATATGTGTTTCCTTTTCAAATTTGAGCTCTGTCTGAAAATTACTTTTCGGCTGAATGGGGATTTTTACATTGCGATGTACGCCTTGGGCGATCTCCACAGGGACGCTCATATCCGGCAAAGTACGTGGTTTTTCAGTGTTCCTCATCGAGTGGGCCTGCATATTGATTTTTCGTTTCAAATTTGAGCTCTGTCTGAAAAATTGACTTTTCTGGCTAAATGAATTTTTACAACAATTGTGGAGATAACGCTTTTGGGAGCTAACTCCTCAGGGAAAGCTCACAGCCATCCAGAAAACGAACTGTTTTTCCAGCTTCGCCATTCTGAGTAGAACCTGCATATGTGTTTCCTTTTTCAAATCTGAGCTCTGTCTGAACAAATTGCCTTTCTGGCTGAATGGGATTTTATTACCAATTGCGAGATACGCCTTGGGCTATCTCCACAGGGAAAGCTCACATCCGGAAAAGAAGTGGTTTCTCAGTTTCCCCATCCGAGTGGAGCCTGCATATGTGTTTCCTTTTCAAATTTGAGCTCTGTCTGAATAATTGACTTTTCTGGCTCAATGGGATTTTTACCAACAATTGAGACATACGCCTTGGGCTAACTCCACAGGGAAAGCTCAGAAGTGGAAAACAACTGGTTTTTCAGTTTCCCCATCCGAGTGGAGCCTGCATATGTGTTTCCTTTTCAAATTTGAGCTCTGTCTGAATAATTGACTTTTCTGGCTGAATGGGATTTTTACCAATTGCGAGATACGCCTCGGGCTATCTCCACAGGGAAAGCTCACCTCCGGAAAAGAAGTGGTTTTTCAGTTTCCCCATCCGAGTGGAGCCTGCATATGTGTTTCCTTTTCAAATTTGAGCTCTGTCTGAAAAATTGACTTTTCTGGCTGAATGGGATTTTTACCAATTGCGAGATACGCCTTGGGCTATCTCCACAGGGAAAGCTCATATCCGGAAAAGAAGTGGTTTTTCAGTTTCCCCATCCGAGTGGAGCCTGCATATGTGTTTCGTTTTCAAATTTGAGCTCTGTCTGAAAAATTGACTTTTCTGGCTAAATGAGATTTTTACCAACAATTGTGAGATACGCTTTGGGCTAACTCCTCAGGGAAAGCTCACATCCAGAAAACAACTGGTTTTTCAGCTTCGCCATCTGAGTAGAACCTGCATATGTGTTTCTTTTTCAAATCTGAGCTCTGTCTGAAAAATTGACTTTTCTGGCTGAATGGGATTTTTACCAATTGCGAGATACGCCTTGGGCTATCTCCACAGGGAAAGCTCACATCCGGAAAAGAAGTGGTTTTTCAGTTTCCCCATCCGAGTGGAGCCTGCATATGTGTTTCCTTTTCAAATTTGAGCTCTGTCTGAATAATTGACTTTTCTGGCTGAATGGGATTTTTACCAACAATTGAGAGATACGCCTTGGGCTAACTCCACAGGGAAAGCTCAGAAGTGGAAAACAACTGGTTTTTCAGCTTCCCCATCTGAGTGGAACCTGCATATGTGTTTCTTTTTCAAATCTGAGCTCTGTCTGAAAAATTGACTTTTCTGGCTGAATGGGATTTTTACCAATTGCGAGATACGCCTTGGGCTATCTGCACAGGGAAAGCTCAGAGCTGGAAAACAACTGGTTTTTTAGCTTCCCCATCTCAGTGGAACCTGCATATGTGTTTCTTTTTCAAATCTGAGCTCTGTCTGAATAATTGACTTTTCTGGCCGAATGGGAATTTTACCAACAATTGCAAGATACGCCTTGGGCTAAATCCACAGGGAAAGCTCACATCCAGAAAAGAAGTGGTTTTTCAGTTTCCCCCATCTGAGTGGAACCTGCATATGTCTTTCTTTTTCAAATTTGAGCTCTGTCTGAAAAATTGACTTTTCTGGCTGAATGGGATTTTTACCAATTGCGAGATACACCTTGGGCTATCTGCACAGGGAAAGCTCAGAGCTGGAAAACAACTGGTTTTTTAGCTTCCCCATCTCAGTGGAACCTGCATATGTGTTTCTTTTTCAAATCTGAGCTCTGTCTGAATAATTGACTTTTCTGGCCGAATGGGAATTTTACCAACAATTGCAAGATACGCCTTGGGCTAAATCCACAGGGAAAGCTCCGGAAAAGAACTGGTTTTTCAGCTTCCCCATCTCAGTGGAACCTGCATATTCTTTCTTCTCAAATTTGAGCTCTGTCTGAAATTGACTTTTCTGGCTGAATGGGATTTTTACCAATTGCGAGATACGCCTTGGGCTATCTCCACAGGGAAAGCTCATATCCGGAAAAGAAGTGGTTTTTCAGTTTCCCCATCCGAGTGGAGCCTGCATATGTGTTTCCTTTTCAAATTTGAGCTCTGTCTGAATAATTGACTTTTCTGGCTCAATGGGATTTTTACCAACAATTGCGAGATACGCTTTGGGCTAACTCCTCAGGGAAAGCTCACATCCGGAAAACAACTGGTTTTTCAGTTCCCCATCTGAGTAGAACCTGCTATGTGTTTCTTTTTCAAATTTGAGCTCTGTCTGAATAATTGACTTTTCTGGCTAATGGGATTTTTACCACAATTGCGAGATACGCCTTGGGCTAATCTCACAGGGAAAGCTCACATCCGGAAAAGAAGTGTTTTTTTCAGTTTCCCCATCCGAGTGGAGCCTGCATATGTGTTTCTTTTTCAAATTTGAGCTCTGTCTGAAAAATTGACTTTTCTCGCTCAATGGGATTTTTACCATTGCGACAAACGCCTTGGGCTAATTCCAGAGGAAAAGCTCACCTCCGGAAAAGAAGTGGTTTTTCAGTTTCCCCATCCGAGTGGAGCCTGCATATGTGTTTCCTTTTCAAATTTGAGCTCTGTCTGAATAATTGACTTTTCTGGCTGAATGGGATTTTTACCAATTGCGAGATACGCCTTGGGCTATCTCCACAGGGAAAGCTCATATCCGGAAAAGAAGTGGTTTTTCAGTTTCCCCATCCGAGTGGAGCCTGCATATGTGTTTCGTTTTCAAATTTGAGCTCTGTCTGAAAAATTGACTTTTCTGGCTAAATGAGATTTTTACCAACAATTGTGAGATACGCTTTGGGCTAACTCCTCAGGGAAAGCTCACATCCAGAAAACAACTGGTTTTTCAGCTTCGCCATCTGAGTAGAACCTGCATATGTGTTTCTTTTTCAAATCTGAGCTCTGTCTGAAAAATTGACTTTTCTGGCTGAATGGGATTTTTACCAATTGCGAGATACGCCTTGGGCTATCTCCATAGGGAAAGCTCACATCCGGAAAAGAAGTGGTTTTTCAGTTTCCCCATCCGAGTGGAGCCTGCATATGTGTTTCCTTTTCAAATTTGAGCTCTGTCTGAATAATTGACTTTTCTGGCTGAATGGGATTTTTACCAACAATTGAGAGATACGCCTTGGGCTAACTCCACAGGGAAAGCTCAGAAGTGGAAAACAACTGGTTTTTCAGTTTCCCCATCTGAGTGGAGCCTGCATATGTGTTTCCTTTTCAAATTTGAGCTCTGTCTGAATAATTGACTTTTCTGGCTGAATGGGATTTTTACCAATTGCGAGATACGCCTCGGGCTATCTCCACAGGGAAAGCTCACCTCCGGAAAAGAAGTGGTTTTTCAGTTTCCCCATCCGAGTGGAGCTTGCATATGTGTTTCCTTTTCAAATTTGAGCTCTGTCTGAATAATTGACTTTTCTGGCTCAATGGGATTTTTACCAACAATTGCGAGATACGCTTTGGGCTAACTCCTCAGGGAAAGCTCACATCCGGAAAACAACTGGTTTTTCAGCTTCCCCATCTGAGTAGAACCTGCATATGTGTTTCTTTTTCACATTTGAGCTCTGTCTGAATAATTGACTTTTCTGGCCGAATGGGAATTTTACCAACAATTGCAAGATACGCCTTGGGCTAAATCCACAGGGAAAGCTCACATCCAGAAAAGAAGTGGTTTTTCAGTTTCCCCCTCTGAGTGGAACCTGCATATGTCTTTCTTTTTCAAATTTGAGCTCTGTCTGAAAAATTGACTTTTCTGGCTGAATGGGATTTTTACCAATTGCGAGATACGCCTTGGGCTATCTGCACAGGGAAAGCTCAGAGCTGGAAAACAACTGGTTTTTTAGCTTCCCCATCTCAGTGGAACCTGCATATGTGTTTCTTTTTCAAATCTGAGCTCTGTCTGAATAATTGACTTTTCTGGCCGAATGGGAATTTTACCAACAATTGCAAGATACGCCTTGGGCTAAATCCACAGGGAAAGCTCACATCCAGAAAAGAAGTGGTTTTTCAGTTTGCCCCATCTGAGTGGAACCTGCATATGTCTTTCTTTTTCAA
Source organism: Azemiops feae (assembly GCA_023970755.1). Lineage (NCBI taxonomy): Eukaryota > Metazoa > Chordata > Lepidosauria > Squamata > Viperidae > Azemiops > Azemiops feae. The sequence continues at coordinate 31,211 of JALGBA010001341.1, read as the reverse complement.
ATTTGATCTCTGTCTGAAAAATTGACTTTTCTGGCTGAATGGGATTTTTACCAATTGCGAGATACGCCTTGGGCTATCTGCACAGGGAAAGCTCAGAGCTGGAAAACAACTGGTTTTTTAGCTTCCCCATCTCAGTGGAACCTGCATATGTGTTTCTTTTTCAAATTTGAGCTCTGTCTGAAAAATTGACTTTTCTGCCTCAATGGGATTTTTACCAATTGCGAGATACGCCTTGGGCTATCTCCACAGGGAAAGCTCAGAGCTGGAAAACAACTGGTTTTTCCGCTTCCCCATCTCAGTGGAACCTGCATATGTCTTTCTTTTTCAAATTTGAGCTCTGTCTGAAAAATTGACTTTTCTGGCTGAATGGGATTTTTACCAATTGCGAGATACGCCTTGGGCTATCTCCACAGGGAAAGCTCACATCCGGAAAAGAAGTGGTTTTTCAGTTTCCCCATCCGAGTGGAGCCTGCATACGTGTTTCCTTTTCAAATTCGAGCTCTGTCTGAATAATTGACTTTTCTGGCTGAATGGGATTTTTACCAACAATTGAGAGATACGCCTTGGGCTAACTCCACAGGGAAAGCTCAGAAGTGGAAAACAACTGGTTTTTCAGTTTCCCCATCCGAGTGGAGCCTGCATATGTGTTTCCTTTTCAAATTTGAGCTCTGAATAATTGACTTTTCTGGCTGAATGGGATTTTTACCAATTGCGAGATACGCCTCGGGCTATCTCCACAGGGAAAGCTCACCTCCGGAAAAGAAGTGGTTTTTCAGTTTCCCCATCCGAGTGGAGCCTGCATATGTGTTTCCTTTTCAAATTTGAGCTCTGTCTGAATAATTGACTTTTCTGGCTCGAATGGGATTTTTACCAACAATTGCGAGATACGCTTTGGGCTAACTCCTCAGGGAAAGCTCACATCCGGAAAACAACTGGTTTTTCAGCTTCCCCATCTGAGTAGAACCTGCATATGTGTTTCTTTTTCACATTTGAGCTCTGTCTGAATAATTGACTTTTCTGGCTCAATGGGAGTTTTACCAATTGCGAGATACGCCTTGGGCTAAATCCACAGGGAAAGCTCACATCTGGAAAAGAAGTGGTTTTTCAGTTTCCCCATCTGAGTGGAACCTGCATATGTCTTTCTTTTTCAAATTTGAGCTCTGTCTGAATAATTGACTTTTCTGGCTCAATGGGATTTTTATCAATTGCGATATACGCCTTGGGCTAACTCACGGGTCGGCAACCCGCGGCTCCGGAGCCGCATGCGGCTCTTTGAGGGATCACCTGCGGCTCCGGAGCCTCCGCCGCGGGCGTGTGCGCATGCGCGGGCGGGTGCACTTGCGCATGCGCGGGCGGGTGCGCGTGCGCGGGCGGGTGCGCGTGCGCATGCGCGAACGGGCGCGCATGCATGCGCGAACGGGCATGCGCGGGTGCGCGCACATGCGCGCATGCGCGGACGGGCGCGCATGCGCGGGCGGGTGCGGCTCCCAGGGGTGTTTTTTTTTAGGGAAACGGGCCCGTGCGGCTCGTTGGATATTTCGGCTGGCCGACCCATGGGCTAACTCCTCAGGGAAAGCTCACATATGGAAAACAACTGGTTTTTCAGCTTCACCAACCCTGGAGAACCTGCATATGTGTTTCTTTTTCAAATTTGAGCTCTGTCTGAAAAATTGACTTTTCTGCCTCAATGGGATTTTTACCAATTGCGAGATACGCCTTGGGCTATCTCCACAGGGAAAGCTCAGAGCTGGAAAACAACTGGTTTTTCCGCTTCCCCATCTCAGTGGAACCTGCATATGTCTTTCTTTTTCAAATTTGAGCTCTGTCTGAAAAATTGACTTTTCTGGCTGAATGGGATTTTTACCAATTGCGAGATACGCCTTGGGCTATCTCCACAGGGAAAGCTCACATCCGGAAAAGAAGTGGTTTTTCAGTTTCCCCATCCGAGTGGAGCCTGCATACGTGTTTCCTTTTCAAATTTGAGCTCTGTCTGAATAATTGACTTTTCTGGCTGAATGGGATTTTTACCAACAATTGAGAGATACGCCTTGGGCTAACTCCACAGGGAAAGCTCAGAAGTGGAAAACAACTGGTTTTTCAGTTTCCCCATCTGAGTAGAACCTGCATATGTGTTTCTTTTTCACATTTGAGCTCTGTCTGAATAATTGACTTTTCTGGCTCAATGGGAGTTTTACCAATTGCGAGATACGCCTTGGGCTAAATCCACAGGGAAAGCTCACATCTGGAAAAGAAGTGGTTTTTCAGTTTCCCCATCTGAGTGGAACCTGCATATGTCTTTCTTTTTCAAATTTGAGCTCTGTCTGAATAATTGACTTTTCTGGCTCAATGGGATTTTTATCAATTGCGATATACGCCTTGGGCTAACTCACGGGTCGGCAACCCGCGGCTCCGGAGCCGCATGCGGCTCTTTGAGGGATCACCTGCGGCTCCGGAGCCTCCGCCGCGGGCGCGTGCGCATGCGCGGGCGGCTGCACTTGCGCATGCGCGGGCGGGTGCGCGGGCGCGGGCGGGCGCGCGTGCATGCGCGGACGGGCATGCGCGGGTGCGCGCACATGCGCGCATGCGCGGACGGGCGCGCATGCGCGGGCGGGTGCGGCTCCCAGGGGTTTTTTTTTTAGGGAAACGGGCCCGTGCGGCTCGTTGGATATTTCGGCTGGCCGACCCATGGGCTAACTCCTCAGGGAAAGCTCACATATGGAAAACAACTGGTTTTTCAGCTTCACCAACCCTGGAGAACCTGCATATGTGTTTCTTTTTCAAATTTGAGCTCTGTCTGAAAAATTGACTTTAATGCCTCAATGGGATTTTTACCAATTGCGAGATACGCCTTGGGCTATCTCCACAGGGAAAGCTCAGAGCTGGAAAACAACTGGTTTTTCCGCTTCCCCATCTCAGTGGAACCTGCATATGTCTTTCTTTTTCAAATTTGAGCTCTGTCTGAAAAATTGACTTTTCTGGCTGAATGGGATTTTTACCAATTGCGAGATACGCCTTGGGCTATCTCCACAGGGAAAGCTCACATCCGGAAAAGAAGTGGTTTTTCAGTTTCCCCATCCGAGTGGAGCCTGCATACGTGTTTCCTTTTCAAATTCGAGCTCTGTCTGAATAATTGACTTTTCTGGCTGAATGGGATTTTTACCAACAATTGAGAGATACGCCTTGGGCTAACTCCACAGGGAAAGCTCAGAAGTGGAAAACAACTGGTTTTTCAGTTTCCCCATCCGAGTGGAGCCTGCATATGTGTTTCCTTTTCAAATTTGAGCTCTGAATAATTGACTTTTCTGGCTGAATGGGATTTTTACCAATTGCGAGATACGCCTCGGGCTATCTCCACAGGGAAAGCTCACCTCCGGAAAAGAAGTGGTTTTTCAGTTTCCCCATCCGAGTGGAGCCTGCATATGTGTTTCCTTTTCAAATTTGAGCTCTGTCTGAATAATTGACTTTTCTGGCTCAATGGGATTTTTACCAACAATTGCGAGATACGCTTTGGGATAACTCCTCAGGGAAAGCTCACATCCGGAAAACAACTGGTTTTTCAGCTTCCCCATCTGAGTAGAACCTGCATATGTGTTTCCTTTTCAAATTTGAGCTCTGTCTGAATAATTGACTTTTCTGGCTCAATGGGATTTTTACCAACAATTGCGAGATACGCTTTGGGCTAACTCCTCAGGGAAAGCTCACATCCGGAAAACAACTGGTTTTTCAGCTTCCCCATCTGAGTAGAACCTGCATATGTGTTTCTTTTTCACATTTGAGCTCTGTCTGAATAATTGACTTTTCTGGCTCAATGGGAGTTTTACCAATTGCGAGATACGCCTTGGGCTAAATCCACAGGGAAAGCTCACATCTGGAAAAGAAGTGGTTTTTCAGTTTCCCCATCTGAGTGGAACCTGCATATGTCTTTCTTTTTCAAATTTGAGCTCTGTCTGAATAATTGACTTTTCTGGCTCAATGGGATTTTTATCAATTGCGAGATACGCCTTGGGCTAACTCCTCAGGGAAAGCTCACATATGGAAAACAACTTGTTTTTCAGCTTCACCAACCCTGGAGAACCTGCATATGTGTTTCTTTTTCAAATTTCAGCTCTGTCTGAAAAATTGACTTTTCTGGCTCAATGGGATTTTTACCAACAATTGCGAGATACGCTTTGGGCTAACTCCTCAGGGAAAGCTCACATCCGGAAAACAACTGGTGTTTCAGCTTCCCCATCTGAGTAGAACCTGCATATGTGTTTCTTTTTCACATTTGATCTCTGTCTGAATAATTGACTTTTCTGGCTCAATGGGAGTTTTACCAATTGCGAGATACGCCTTGGGCTAAATCCACAGGGAAAGCTCACATCTGGAAAAGAAGTGGTTTTTCAGTTTCCCCATCTGAGTGGAACCTGCATATGTCTTTCTTTTTCACATTTGAGCTCTGTCTCAATAATTGACTTTTCTGGCTGAATAGGATTTTTACCAATTGCGAGATACGCCTTGGGCTATCTCCACAGGGAAAGCTCAGAAGTGGAACACAAGTGGTTTTTCAGCTTCCCCATCTGAGTGGAACCTGCATATGTGTTTCTTTTTCAAATCTGAGCTCTATCTGAATAATTGACTTTTCTGGCTGAATGGGATTTTTACCAACAATTGCGAGATACGCTTTGGGCTAACTTCTCAGGGAAAGCTCACATCCGGAAAACAACTGGTTTTTCAGCTTCCCCATCTCAGTAGAACCTGCATATGTGTTTCTTTTTCAAATCTGAGCTCTGTCTGAAAAATTGACTTTTCTGGCTGAGTGGGATTTTTACCAATTGCGAGATACGCCTTGGGCTAAATCCACAGGGAAAGCTCACATCCGGAAAACAACTGGTTTTTCAGCTTCCCCATCTGAGTAGAACCTGCATATGTGTTTCTTTTTCACATTTGAGCTCTGTCTGAATAATTGACTTTTCTTCTCAATGGGATTTTTACCAATTGCGAGATACGCCTTGGGCTAAATCCACAGGGAAAGCTCACATATGGAAAACAACTGGTTTTTCAGCTTCACCACCCTGAGAACCTCATATGTGTTTCTTTTTCAAATTTGAGCTCTGTCTGAAAAATTGACTTTTCTGGCTCAATGGGATTTTTATCAATTGCGAGATACGCCTTGGGCTATCTCCACAGGGAAAGCTCACATCCGGAAAACAACTGGTTTTTCAGCTTCCCCATCTGAGTGGAACCTGCATATGTGTTTCTTTTTCAAATTTGAGCTCTGTCTGAAAAATTGACTTTTCTGGCTGAATGGGATTTTTACCATTGCGACATACGCCTTGGGCTAATTCCACAGGGAAAGCTCACATCCGGAAAAGAAGTGGTTTTTCAGTTTCCCCATCCGAGTGGAGCATTCATATGTGTTTCTTTTTCAAATTTGAGCTCTGTCTGAATAATTGACTTTTCTGGCTCAATGGGATTTTTACCAAAAATTGCGAGATACGCTTTGGGCTAACTCCTCAGGGAAAGCTCACATCCGGAAAACAACTGGTTTTTCAGTTTCCCCATCTGAGTGGAACCTGCATATGTGTATCTTTTTCACATTTGAGCTCTGTCTGAATAATTGACTTTTCTGGCTCAATGGGAGTTTTACCAATTGCGAGATACGCCTTGGGCTAAATCCACAGGGAAAGCTCACATATGGAAAACAACTGGTTTTTCAGCTTCCCCATCTCAGTAGAACCTGCATATTTGTTTCTTTTTCAAATCTGAGCTCTGTCTGAAAAATTGACTTTTCTGGCTGAGTGGGATTTTTACCAATTGCGAGATACGCCTTGGGCTAAATCCACAGGGAAAGCTCACATCCGGAAAACAACTGGTTTTTCAGCTTCCCCATCTGAGTAGAACCTGCATATGTGTTTCTTTTTCACATTTGAGCTCTGTCTGAATAATTGACTTTTCTGACTCAATGGGAGTTTTACCAATTGCGAGATACGCCTTGGGCTAAATCCACAGGGAAAGCTCACATATGGAAAACAACTGGTTTTTCAGCTTCACCAACCCTGGAGAACCTGCATATGTGTTTCTTTTTCAAATTTGAGCTCTGTCTGAAAAATTGACTTTTCTGGCTCAATGGGAGTTTTTCCCAATTGCGAGATACGCCTTGGGCTAAATCCACAGGGAAAGCTCACATCCGGAAAACAACTGGTTTTTCAGCTTCCCCATCTGAGTGGAACCTGCATATGTGTTTCTTTTTCAAATTTGAGCTCTGTCTGAAAAATTGACTTTTCTGGCTGAATGGGATTTTTACCATTGCGACATACGCCTTGGGCTAATTCCACAGGGAAAGCTCACATCCGGAAAAGAAGTGGTTTTTCAGTTTCCCCATCCGAGTGGAGCATTCATATGTGTTTCTTTTTCAAATTTGAGCTCTGTCTGAATAATTGACTTTTCTGGCTCAATGGGATTTTTACCAACAATTGCGAGATACGCTTTGGGCTAACTCCTCAGGGAAAGCTCACATCCGGAAAACAACTGGTTTTTCAGTTTCCCCATCTGAGTGGAACCTGCATATGTGTATCTTTTTCAAATTTGAGCTCTGTCTGAAAAATTGACTTTTCTGGCTGAATGGGATTTTTACCAATTGCGAGATACGCCTTGGGCTATCTCCACAGGGAAAACTCAGAAGTGGAAAACAACTGGTTTTTCAGCTTCCCCATCTGAGTGGAACCTGCATATGTGTTTCTTTTTCAAATTTGAGCTCTGGCTGAAAAATTAAATTTTCTGGCTGAATGGATTTTTTACCAACAATTGCAAGGTACGCCTTCGGCTAAATACTCAGGGAAAGCTCACATATGGAAAACAACTGGTTTTTCAGCTTCACCAACCCTGGAGAACCTGCATATGTGTTTCTTTTTCAAATTTGAGCTCTGTCTGAAAAATTGACTTTTCTGGCTCAATGGGATTTTTATCAATTGCGAGATACGCCTCGGGCTATCTCCACAGGGAAAGCTCACATCCGGAAAAGAAGTGGTTTTTCAGTTTCCCCATCCGAGTGGAGCCTGCATATGTGTTTCCTTTTCAAATTTGAGCTCTGTCTGAATAATTGACTTTTCTGGCTCAATGGGATTTTTACCAACAATTGCGAGATACGCCTTGGGCTATCTCCACAGGGAAAGCTCAGAAGTGGAACACAAGTGGTTTTTCAGCTTCCCCATCCGAGTGGAGCCTGCATATGTGTTTCCTTTTCAAATTTGAGCTCTGTCTGAATAATTGACTTTTCTGGCTCAATGGGATTTTTACCAACAATTGAGAGATACGCCTTGGGCTAACTCCACAGGGAAAGCTCAGAATTGGAAAACAACTGGTTTTTCAGTTTCCCCATCCGAGTGGAGCCTGCATATATGTGTTTTTCCTTTTCAAATTTGAGCTCGTCTGAATAATTGACTTTTCTGGCTGAAATGGGATTTTTACCAATTGGCGAGAGTACGCCTTGGCTATCTCCACGGGAGAGCTCTATGCACGGAAAGAAATGGTTTTTCAGTTCCCATCCGAGTGGAGCCTGCAATGTGTTTTCCGTTCAATTTGAGCTCTGTCCTGATAATTGACTTTGTCTGGCTCAATGGACTTTTACGAACATTGGCGAATACGCTTTGGGCCTACTCCTCAGGGAAAGCTCACATCGGAAAACAACTGTTTTTCAGCTTCCCCATCTGAGTAGTAACCTGCATATGTGTTTTCTTTTTCACATTTGATTCCCTGTCTGAATAATTGACTTTTCTGGCTCAATGCGAGTTTTACCAATTGCGAGATACGCCTTGGGCTAACTCCACAGGGAAAGCTCACATCTGGAAAAGAAGTGGTTTTTCAGTTTCCCCATCTGAGTAGAACCTGCATATGTCTTTCTTTTTCAAATTCGAGCTCTGTCTGAATAATTGACTTTTCTGGCTCAATGGGATTTTTATCAATTGCGAGATACGCCTTGGGCTAACTCCTCAGGGAAAGCTCACATATGGAAAACAACTTGTTTTTCAGCTTCACCAACCCTGGAGAACCTGCATATGTGTTTCTTTTTCAAATTTGAGCTCTGTCTGAAAAATTGACTTTTCTGGCTCAATGGGATTTTTATCAATTGCGAGATACGCCTTGGGCTATCTCCACAGGGAAAGCTCAAATCCGGAAAACAACTGGTTTTTCAGCTTCCCCATCTGAGTGGAACCTGCATATGTGTTTCTTTTTCAAATTTGAGCTCTGTCTGAAAAATTGACTTTTCTGGCTGAATGGGATTTTTACCATTGCGACATACGCCTTGGGCTAACTCCTCAGGGAAATATCACGTATGGAAAACAACTGGTTTTTCAGCTTCACCAACCCTGGAGAACCTGCATATGTCTTTCTTTTTCAAATTTGAGCTCTGTCTGAAAAATTGACTTTTCTGGCTCAATGGGATTTTTATCAATTGCGAGATACGCCTTGGGCTATCTCCACAGGGAAAGCTCACATCCGGAAAAGAAGTGGTTTTTCAGTTTCCCCATCCGAGTGGAGCCTGCATATGTGTTTCCTTTTCAAATTTGAGCTCTGTCTGAATAATTGACTTTTCTGGCTCAATGGGATTTTTACCAACAATTGCGAGATACGCCTTGGGCTATCTCCACAGGGAAAGCTCAGAAGTGGAACACAAGTGGTTTTTCAGCTTCCCCATCCGAGTGGAGCCTGCATATGTGTTTCCTTTTCAAATTTGAGCTCTGTCTGAATAATTGACTTTTCTGGCTCAATGGGATTTTTACCAACAATTGAGAGATACGCCTTGGGCTAACTCCACAGGGAAAGCTCAGAATTGGAAAACAACTGGTTTTTCAGTTTCCCCATCCGAGTGGAGCCTGCATATGTGTTTCTTTTTCAAATTTGAGCTCTGTCTGAATAATTGACTTTTCTGGCTCAATGGGATTTTTATCAATTGCGAGATACGCCTTGGGCTATCTCCACAGGGAAAGCTCACATCCGGAAAACAACTGGTTTTTCAGCTTCCCCATCTGAGTGGAACCTGCATATGTGTTTCTTTTTCAAATTTGAGCTCTGTCTGAAAAAATTGACTTTTCTGGCTGAATGGGATTTTTACCATTGCGACGTACGCCTTGGGCTAATTCCACAGGAAAAGCTCACATCCAGAAAAGAATTGGTTTTTCAATTTCCCCATCCGAGTGGAGCCTGCATATGTGTTTCTTTTTCAAATTTGAGCTCTGTCTGAAAAATTGACTTTTCTGTCTGAATGGGATTTTTACCATTGCGACATACTGCTTGGGCTAAATCCACAGGGAAAGCTCACATCCGGAAAAGAAGTGGTTTTTCAGTTTTCCCATCTGAGTAGAACCTGCATATGTGTTTCTTTTTCACATTTGAGCTCTGTTTGAATAATTGACTTTTCTGGCTCAATGGGATTTTTACCAACAATTGCGAGATACGCTTTGGGCTAACTCCTCAGGGAAAGCTCACATCCGGAAAACAACTGGTTTTTCAGCTTCCCCATCTGAGTGGAACCTGCATATGTGTTTCTTTTTCAAATTTGAGCTCTGTCTGAAAAATTGACTTTTCTGGCTGAATGGGATTTTTACCATTGCGACATACGCCTTGGGCTAACTCCTCAGGGAAATATCACATATGGAAAACAACTGGTTTTTCAGTTTCCCCATCCGAGTGGAGCATGCATATGTGTTTCTTTTCCAAATTTGAGCTCTGTCTGAATAATTGACTTTTCTGGCTCAATGGGATTTTTACCAACAATTGCGAGATACGCTTTGGGCTAACTCCTCAGGGAAACCAAACATCCGGAAAACAACTGGTTTTTCAGCTTCCCCATCTGAGTGGAACCTGCATATGTGTTTCTTTTTCAAATCTGAGCTCTGTCTGAATAATTGACTTTTCTGGCCGAATGGGATTTTTACAACAATTGCGAGATACGCCTTGGGCTAACTCCTCAGGGAAACCTCACATCCGGAAAACAACTGGTTTTTCAGCTTCCCCATCTGGGGAAGGTTTCCACATCCGGAAAGCAAAACCAGTTGCTTTCCGGACGTGAGCTTTCCCTGAGGAGTTAGCCCAAGGCGTATGTCGCAATGGTAAAAATCCCATTAAGCCAGAAAAGTTAATTTTTCACACAGAGCTCAAATTTGAAAAAGAAACACATATGCAGGCTCCACTCAGATGGGGAAGCTGAAAAACCACTTCTTTTCCGGATGTGAGCTTTCCCTGTGGAGTTAGCCCAAGGCGTATATCGCAATTGTTGGTAAAAATCCCATTCGGCCAGAAAAGTCAATTATTCAGACAGAGCTCAGATTTGAAAAAGAAACACTTATGCAGGTTCCACTCAGATGGGGAAGGTGAAAAACCAGATGTTTTCCACTTCTGAGCTTTCCCTGTGGAGATAGCCCAAGGCGTATCTCGCAATAGGTAAAAATCCCATTCAGCCAGAAAAGTCACTTTTTCAGACAGAGCTCAAATTTGAAAAAGATAGACATATGCAGATTCTACTCAGATGGGGAAACTGAAAAACCACTTCTTTTCCGGATCTGAGTTTTCCCTGTGGATTTAGCCCAAGGCGTATCTCGCAATTGGTAAAAATGCCACTCAGCCAGAAAAGCCAATTATTCAGACAGAGCTCAGATTTGAAAAAGGTAGACATATGCAGGTTCCACTCAGATGGGGAAGCTGAAAAACCAGTTGCTTTCCACTTCTGAGCTTTCCCTGTGGAGATAGCCCAACGCGTATCTCGCAATTGGTAAAAATCTCATTCAGCCAGAAAAGTCAATTTTTCAGACAAAGCTCAAATTTGAAAAAGGTAGACATATGCAGGTTCCACTCAGATGGGGAAACTGAAAAACCACTTGTTTTCCGGATGTGAGCTTTTCCTGTGGAGTTAGCCCAAGGCGTGTCTCTCAATTGTTGGTAAAAATCCAATTCGGCCAGAAAAGTCAATTATTCAGAAAGAGCTCAGATTGGAAAAAGAAACATATATGCAGGTTCCACTCAGATTGGGAAGCTGAAAAACCAGTTGTTTTCCACTTCTGAGCTTTCCCTGTTGAGCTAGCCTAAGGCGTATCTCGCAATTGGTAAAAATCCCATTCAGCCAGAAAAGTCAATTTTTCAGACAGAGCTCAAATTTGAAAAAGATAGACATATGCAGGTTCCACTCAGATGGGGAAACTGAAAAACCACTTCTTTTCCGGATGTGAGCTTTCCCTGTGGATTTAGCCCAAGGCGTATCTCGCAATTGTTGGTAAAAATCCCATTCGGCCAGAAAAGTCAATTATTCAGACAGAGCTCAGATTTGAAAAAGAAACACATATGCAGGTTCCACTCAGATGGGGAAGCTGAAAAACCAGTTGTTTTCCAGTTCTGAGCTTTCCCTGTGGAGTTAGCCCAACGCGTATGTCGCAATGGTAAAAATCGAATTTGGCCAGAAAAGTCAATTATTCAGACAGAGCTCAAATTTGAAAAGGAAACACATATGCAGGTTCCACTCAGATGGGGAAGCTGAAAAACCACTTCTTTTCCGGATGTGAGCTTTCCCTGTGGAGTTAGCCCAAGGCGTATATCGCAATTGTTGGTAAAAATCCCTTTCGGCCAGAAAAGTCAATTATTCAGACAGAGCTCAGATTGGAAAAAGATAGACATATGCATGCTCCACTCGGATGGGGAAGCTGAAAAACCAGTTGTTTTCCGGATGTGAGCTTTCCCTGTGGATTTAGCCCAAGGCGTATATCGCAATTGGTAAAAATCCCATTCAGCCAGAAAAGTCAATTTTTCAGAGAGAGCTCAGATTGGAAAAAGAAACACATATGCAGGTTCCACTCAGATGGGGAAGCTGAAAAACCAGTTGTTTTCCACTTCTGAGCTTTCCCTGTGGAGATAGCCCAAGGCGTATCTCGCAATTGGTAAAAATCCCATTCAGCCAGAAAAGTCAATTTTTCAGACAAAGCTCAAATTTGAAAAAGAAAGACATATGCAGGTTCCACTCAGATGGGGAAAGTGAAAAACCACTTCTTTTCCGGATGTGAGCTTTCCCTCTGGATTTAGCCCAAGGCGTATCTCGCAATTGTTGGTAAAAATCCCATTGAGCCAGAAAAGTCAATTATTCAGACAGAGCTCAAATTTGAAAAAGAAACACATATGCAGGCTCCACTCGGATAGGGAAGCTGAAAAACCAGTTGTTTTCCGGATGTGAGCTTTCCCTGAGGAGATAGGCCAAGGCGTATCTCGCAATTGTTGGTAAAAATCCCATTCGGCCAGAAAAGTCAATTTTTCAGACAGAGCTCAAATTTGAAAAAGAAACACATATGCAGGCTCCACTCGGATGGGGAAGCTGAAAAACCAGTTGTTTTCCACTTCTGAGCTTTCCCTGTGGAGATAGCCCAAGGCGTATCTCGCAATTGGTAAAAATCCCATTCAGCCAGAAAAGTCAATTTTTCAGACAAAGCTCAAATTTGAAAAAGATAGACATATGCAGGTTCCACTCAGATGGGGAAACTGAAAAACCACTTCTTTTCCGGATGTGAGCTTTCCCTGTGGATTTAGCCCAAGGCGTATCTCGCAATTGTTGGTAAAAATCCCATTGAGCCAGAAAAGTCAATTATTCAGACAGAGCTCAAATTTGAAAAAGAAACACATATGCAGGCTCCACTCGGATAGGGAAGCTGAAAAACCACTTCTTTTCCGGATGTGAGCTTTCCCTGTGGAGTTAGCCCAAGGCGTATATCACAATTGTTGGTAAAAATCCCATTCGGCCAGAAGAGTCAATTTTTCAGACAGAGCTCAAATTTGAAAAAGAAACACATATGCAGGTTCCACTCAGATGGGGAAGCTGAAAAACCACTTCTTTTCCGGATGTGAGCTTTCCCTGTGGAGTTAGCCCAAGGCGTATATCGCAATTGTTGGTAAAAATGCCATTCGGCCAGAAAAGTCAATTATTCAGACAGAGCTCAGATTTGAAAAAGATAGACATATGCAGATTCCACTCAGATGGGGAAACTGAAAAACCACTTCTTTTCCGGATGTGAGCTTTCCCTGTGGATTTAGCCCAAGGCGTATTTCGCAATTGTTGGTAAAAATCCCATTCAGCCAGAAAAGTCAATTATTCAGACAGAGCTCAGATTTGAAAAAGAAACACATATGCAGGTTCCACTCAGATGGGGAAGCTGAAAAACCAGTTGTTTTCACTTCTGAGCTTTCCCTGTGGAGTTAGCCCAAGGCGTATCTCTCAATTGTTGGTAAAAATCCCATTTAGCCAGAAAAGTCAATTTTTCAGACAGAGCTCAGATTTGAAAAAGAAACACATATGCAGGTTCTACTCAGATGGGGAAGCTGAAAAACCAGTTGTTTTCCGGATGTGAGCTTTCCCTGAGGAGATAGGCCAAGGCGTATCTCGCAATTGTTGGTAAAAATCCCATTCGGCCAGAAAAGTCAATTTTTCAGACAGAGCTCAAATTTGAAAAAGAAACACATATGCAGGCTCCACTCGGATGGGGAAGCTGAAAAACCAGTTGTTTTCCACTTCTGAGCTTTCCCTGTGGAGATAGCCCAAGGCGTATTTCGCAATTGGTAAAAATCCCATTCAGCCAGAAAAGTCAATTTTTCAGACAGAGCTCAAATTTGAAAAAGATAGACATATGCAGGTTCCACTCAGATGGGGAAGCTGAAAAACGAGTTGTTTTCCGGATGTGAGCTTTCCCTGTGGATTTAGCCCAAGGCGTATCTCACAAATTGGTAAAAATCCCACTCAGCCAGAAAAATCAATTTTTCAGACAGAGCTCAGATTTGAAAAAGAAACTCATATGCAGGTTCTACTGAGATGGGGAAGCTGAAAAACCAGTTGTTTTCTGGATGTGAGCTTTCCCTGTGGATTTAGCCCAAGGCGTATATCGCAATTGGTAAAAATCCCACTCAGCCAGAAAAGTCAATTTTTCAGACAGAGCTCAGATTTGAAAAAGATAGACATATGCAGATTCCACTCAGATGGGTAAACTGAAAAACCACTTCTTTTCCGGATGTGAGCTTTCCCTGTGGAATTAGCCCAAGGCGTATGTCGCAATGGTAAAAATCCAATTCGGCCAGAAAAGTCAATTATTCAGACAGAGCTCAAATTTGAAAAAGAAACACATATGCAGGTTCCACTCAGATGGGGAACCTGAAAAACCAGTTGTTTTCCACTTCTGAGCTTTCCCTGTGGAGATAGCCCAAGGCGTATCTCGCAATTGGTAAAAATCCCATTCAGCCAGAAAAGTCAATTTTTCAGACAGAGCTCAAATTTGAAAAAGATAGACATATGCAGGTTACACTCAGATGGGGAAACTGAAAAACCACTTCTTTTCCGGATGTGAGCTTTCCCTGTGGATTTAGCCCAAGGCGTATGTCGCAATGGTAAAAATCCCATTCAGCCAGAAAAGTCAATTTTTCAGACAGAGCTCAAATTTGAAAAAGAAACACATATGCAGGTTCTATGAGATGGGGAAGCTGAAAAACCACTTCTTTTCCGGATGTGAGTTTTCCCTGTGGATTTAGCCCAAGGCGTATCTCGCAAATTGGTAAAAATCCCACTCAGCCAGAAAAATCAAATTTTCAGACAGAGCTCCGATTTGAAAAAGAAACACATATGCAGGTTCCACTCAGATGGGGAAGCTGAAAAACCAGTTGTTTTCCGGATGTGAGCTTTCCCTGTGGATTTAGCCCAAGGCGTATATCGCAATTGGTAAAAATCCCACTCAGCCAGAAAAGTCAATTTTTCAGACAGAGCTCAGATTTGAAAAAGAAACACATATGCAGGTTCCACTCAGATGGGGAAGCTGAAAAACCAGTTGTTTTCCACTTCTGAGCTTTCCCTGTGGAGATAGCCCAAGGCGTATCTCGCAATTGGTAAAAATCCCATTGAGCCAGAAAAGTCAATTTTTCAGACAGAGCTCAAATTTGAAAAAGATAGACATATGCAGGTTCCACTCAGATGGGGAAACTGAAAAACCACTTCTTTTCCGGATGTGAGCTTTCCCTGTGGATTTAGCCCAAGGCGTATGTCGCAATGGTAAAAATCCCATTCAGCCAGAAAAGTCAATTTTTCAGACAGAGCTCAAATTTGAAAAAGAAACACATATGCAGGTTCCACTCAGACGGGGAAGCTGAAAAACCAGTTGTTTTCCACTTCTGAGCTTTCCCTGTGGAGATAGCCCAAGGCGTATCTCGCAATAGTTTGTAAAAATCCCATTCGGCCAGAAAAGTCAATTATTCAGACAGAGCTCAGATTTGAAAAAGAAACACATATGCAGGTTCTACTGAGATGGGGAAGCTGAAAAACCAGTTGTTTTCCGGATGTGAGCTTTCCCTGAGGAGTTAGCCCAAGGCGTATCTCTCAATTGTTGGTAAAAATCCCATTGAGCCAGAAAAGTCAAATTTTCAGACAGAGCTCAAATTTGAAAAAGAAACACATATGCAGGTTCCACTCAGATGGGGAAGCTGAAAAACCACTTCTTTTCCGGATGTGAGCTTTCCCTGTGGAGTTAGCCCAAGGCGTATATCGCAATTGTTGGTAAAAATGCCATTCGGCCAGAAAAGTCAATTATTCAGACAGAGCTCAGATTTGAAAAAGAAACACTTCTGCAGGTTCCACTCAGATGGGGAAGGTGAAAAACCAGTTGTTTTCCACTTCTGAGCTTTCCCTGTGGAGATAGCCCAAGGCGTATCTCGCAATTGGTAAAAATCCCATTCAGTCAGAAAAGTAATTATTCAGACAGAGCTCAGATTTGAAAAAGAAACACATATGCAGGTTCCACTCAGATGGGGAAGCTGAAAAACCACTTGTTTTCCGGATGTGAGCTTTCCCTGTGGATTTTGCCAAGGCGTATCTCGCAATTGTTGGTAAAAATCCCATTCGGCCAGAAAAGTAAATTATTCAGACAGAGCTCAAATTTGAAAAAGAAACACATATGCAGGTTCTACTCGGATGGGGAAACTGAAAACCACTTGTTTTCCGGATCTGAGCTTTCCCTGAGCTGTTAGCCCAACGCGTATCTCGCAATTGTTGGTAAAAATCCCATTCAGCCAAAAAAGTCAATTTTTCAGACACAGCTCAAATATGAAAAAGAAACACATATGCAGGTTCCACAGGGTTAGGGAAGCTGAAAAACCACTTGTTTTCCGGATGTGAGCTTTCCCTGTGGATTTAGCCCAAGGCGTATCTCGCAATTGGTAAAAATCCCATTCAGCCAGAAAAGTCAATTTTTCAGACAGAGCTCAGATTTGAAAAAAAGAAAAATATGCAGGTTCCACTCAGATGGGGAAGCTGAAAAACCAGTTGTTTTACACTTCTGAGCTTTCCCTGTGGAGTTAGGCCAAGGCGTATCTCTCAATTGTTGGTAAAAATCCCACTCAGCCAGAAAAATCAATTTTTCAGACAGAGCTCAGATTTGAAAAAGAAACACATATGCAGGTTCTACTGAGATGGGGAAGCTGAAAAACCAGTTGGTTTCCGGATGTGAGCTTTCCCTGTGGATTTAGCCCAAGGCGTATATCGCAATTGGTAAAAATCCCATTTAGCCAGAAAAGTCAATTTTTCAGACAGAGCTCAAATTTGAAAAAGATAGACATATGCAGGTTACACTCAGATGGGGAAACTGAAAAACCACTTCTTTTCCGGATGTGAGCTTTCCCTGTGGATTTAGCCCAAGGCGTATGTCGCAATGGTAAAAATCCCATTCAGCCAGAAAAGTCAATTTTTCAGACAGAGCTCCGATTTGAAAAAGAAACACATATGCAGGTTCTATGAGATGGGGAAGCTGAAAAACCACTTCTTTTCCGGATGTGAGTTTTCCCTGTGGATTTAGCCCAAGGCGTATCTCGCAAATTGGTAAAAATCCCACTCAGCGATAAAAATCAATTTTTCAGACAGAGCTCCGATTTGAAAAAGAAACACATATGCAGGTTCCACTCAGATGGGGAAGCTGAAAAACCAGTTGTTTTCCGGATGTGAGCTTTCCCTGTGGATTTTGCCCAAGGCGTATATCGCAATTGGTAAAAATCCCACTCAGCCAGAAAAGTCAATTTTTCAGACAGAGCTCAGATTTGAAAAAGAAACACATATGCAGGTTCCACTCAGATGGGGAAGCTGAAAAACCAGTTGTTTTCCACTTCTGAGCTTTCCCTGTGGAGATAGCCCAAGGCGTATCTCGCAATTGGTAAAAATCCCATTCAGCCAGAAAAGTCAATTTTTCAGACAGAGCTCAAATTTGAAAAAGATAGACATATGCAGGTTCCACTCAGATGGGGAAACTGAAAAACCACTTCTTTTCCGGATGTGAGCTTTCCCTGTGGATTTAGCCCAAGGCGTATGTCGCAATGGTAAAAATCCCATTCAGCCAGAAAAGTCAATTTTTCAGACAGAGCTCAAATTTGAAAAAGAAACACATATGCAGGTTCCACTCAGACGGGGAAGCTGAAAAACCAGTTGTTTTCCACTTCTGAGCTTTCCCTGTGGAGATAGCCCAAGGCGTATCTCGCAATTGTTGGTAAAAATCCCATTTAGCCAGAAAAGTCAAATTTTCAGACAGAGCTCAAATTTGAAAAAGAAACACATATGCAGGTTCCACTCAGATGGGGAAGCTGAAAAACCACTTCTTTTCCGGATGTGAGCTTTCCCTGTGGAGTTAGCCCAAGGCGTATATCGCAATTGTTGGTAAAAATGCCATTCGGCCAGAAAAGTCAATTATTCAGACAGAGCTCAGATTTGAAAAAGAAACACTTCTGCAGGTTCCACTCAGATGGGGAAGGTGAAAAACCAGTTGTTTTCTACTTCTGAGCTTTCCCTGTGGAGATAGCCCAAGGCGTATCTCGCAATTGGTAAAAATCCCATTCAGTCAGAAAAGTCAATTTTTCAGACAGAGCTCAAATTTGAAAAAGATAGACATATGAAGGTTCCACTCAGATGGGGAAACTGAAAAACCACTTCTTTTCCGGATGTGAGCTTTCCCTGTGGATTTTGCCCAAGGCGTATCTCGCAATTGTTGGTAAAAATCCCATTCGGCCAGAAAAGTAAATTATTCAGACAGAGCTCAGATTTGAAAAAGAAACACATATGCAGGTTCCACTCAGATGGGGAAGCTGAAAAACCAGTTGTTTTCCACTTCTGAGCTTTCCCTGTGGAGTTAGCCCAAGGCGTATCTCGCAAATTGGTAAAAATCCCACTCAGCCAGAAAAATCAATTTTTCAGACAGATTTGAAAAAGAAACACATATGCAGGTTCTACTGAGATGGGGAAGCTGAAAAACCAGTTGTTTTCCGGATGTGAGCTTTCCCTGTGGAGTTACCCCAAGGCGTATATCGCAATTGGTAAAAATCCCATTCAGCCAGAAAAGTCAATTTTTCAGACAGAGCTCAGATTTGAAAAAGAAACACATATGCAGGTTCCACTCAGATGGGGAAGCTGAAAAATCAGTTGTTTTCCACTTCTGAGCTTTCCCTGTGGAGATAGCCCAAGGCGTATCTCGCAATTGGTAAAAATCCCATTCAGCCAGAAAAGTCAATTTTTCAGACAAAGCTGAAATTTGAAAAAGATAGACATATGCAGGTTCCACTCAGATGGGGAAACTGAAAAACCACTTCTTTTCCGGATGTGAGCTTTCCCTGTGGATTTAGCCCAAGGCATATCTCGCAAATGTTGGTAAAAATCCCATTCAGCCAGAAAAGTCAATTATTCAGACAGAGCTCAAATTTGAAAAAGAAACACATATGCAGGTTCCACTCGGATGGGGAAACTGAAAAACCACTTCTTTTCCGGATGTGAGCTTTCCCTGTGGAATTAGCCCAAGGCGTATCTCGCAATTGGTAAAAATCCCATTCAGCCAGAAAAGTCAATTTTTCAGACAGAGCTCAGATTTGAAAAAGAAACACATATGCAGGTTCCACTCAGATGGGGAAACTGAAAAACCACTTGTTTTCCGGATGTGAGCTTTCCCTGTGGATTTAGCCCAAGGCGTATGTCGCAATTGGTAAAAATCCCATTCAGCCAGAAAAGTCAATTTTTCAGACAGAGCTCAAATTTGAAAAAGAAACAAATATGCAGGTTCCACTCAGATGGGGAAGCTGAAAAACCAGTTGTTTTACACTTCTGAGCTTTCCCTGTGGAGTTAGGCCAAGGCGTATCTCTCAATTGTTGGTAAAAATCCCACTCAGCCAGAAAAATCAATTTTTCAGACAGAGCTCAGATTTGAAAAAGAAACACATATGCAGGTTCTACTGAGATGGGGAAGCTGAAAAACCAGTTGGTTTCCGGATGTGAGCTTTCCCTGTGGATTTAGCCCAAGGCGTATATCGCAATTGGTAAAAATCCCATTTAGCCAGAAAAGTCAATTTTTCAGACAGAGCTCAAATTTGAAAAAGAAACACATATGCAGGTTCCACTCAGATGGGGAAGCTGAAAAACCACTTCTTTTCCGGATGTGAGCTTTCCCTGTGGAGTTAGCCCAAGGCGTATCTCGCAATTGGTAAAAATCCCACTCAGCGATAAAAATCAATTTTTCAGACAGAGCTCAGATTTGAAAAAGAAACACATATGCAGGTTCTACTGAGATGGGGAAGCTGAAAAACCAGTTGTTTTCCGGATATGAGCTTTCCCTGAGGAGTTAGCCCAAAGCGTATCTCTCAATTGTTGGTAAAAATCCAATTCGGCCAGAAAAGTCAATTATTCAGAAAGAGCTCAGATTGGAAAAAGAAACACATATGCAGGTTCCACTCAGATGGGGAAGCTGAAAAACCAGTTGTTTTCCACTTCTGAGCTTTCCCTGTGGAGATAGCCCAAGGCGTATCTCGCAATTGGTAAAAATCCCATTCAGCCAGAAAAGTCAATTTTTCAGACAGAGCTCAAATTTGAAAAAGATAGACATATGCAGGTTCCACTCAGATGGGGAAACTGAAAAACCACTTATTTTCCGGATGTGAGCTTTTCCTGTGGATTTAGCCCAAGGCGTATTTCGCAATTGTTGGTAAAAATACCATTCGGCCAGAAAAGTCAATTATTCAGACAGAGCTCAGATTTGAAAAAGAAACACATATGCAGGTTCTACTGAGATGGGGAAGCTGAAAAACCAGTTGTTTTCCGGATGTGAGCTTTCCCTGAGGAGTTAGTCCAAGGCGTATCTCTCAATTGTTGGTAAAAATCCCATTTAGCCAGAAAAGTCAATTTTTCAGACAGAGCTCAAATTTGAAAAAGAAACACATATGCAGGTTCCACTCAGATGGGGAAGCTGAAAAACCACTTCTATTCCGGATGTGAGCTTTCCCTGTGGAGTTAGCCCAAGGCGTATATCGCAATTGTTGGTAAAAATGCCATTCGGCCAGAAAAGTCAATTATTCAGACAGAGCTCAGATTTGAAAAAGAAACACATATGCAGGTTCTACTGAGATGGGGAAGCTGAAAAACCAGTTGGTTTCCGGATGTGAGCTTTCCCTGAGGAGTTAGGCCAAGGCGTATCTCTCAATTGTTGGTAAAAATCAAATTCGGCCAGAAAAGTCAATTATTCAGAAAGAGCTCAGATTGGAAAAAGAAACACATATGCAGGTTCCACTCAGATGGGGAAGCTGAAAAACCAGTTGTTTTCCACTTCTGAGCTTTCCCTGTGGAGATAGCCCAAGGCGTATCTCGCAATTGGTAAAAATCCCATTCAGCCAGAAAAGTCAATTTTTCAGACAGAGCTCAAATTTGAAAAAGATAGACATATGCAGGTTCCACTCAGATGGGGAAACTGAAAAACCACTTGTTTTCCGGATGTGAGCTTTCCCTGTGGATTTAGCCCAAGGCGTATCTCGCAATTGTTGGTAAAAATACCATTCGGCCAGAAAAGTCAATTATTCAGACAGAGCTCAGATTTGAAAAAGAAACACATATGCAGGTTCCACTCAGATGGGGAAGCTGAAAAACCAGTTGTTTTACACTTCTGAGCTTTCCCTGTGGAGTTAGCCCAAGGCGTATCTCTCAATTGTTGGTAAAAATCCCATTTAGCCAGAAAAGTCAATTTTTCAGACAGAGCTCAGATTTGAAAAAGAAACACATATGCAGGTTCTACTCAGATGGGGAAGCTGAAAAACCAGTTGGTTTCCAGATGTGAGCTTTCCCTGAGGAGTTAGGCCAAGGCGTATCTCGCAATTGTTGGTAAAAATCCCATTAGGCCAGAAAAGTCAATTATTCAGAAAGAGCTCAGATTGGAAAAAGAAACACATATGCAGGTTCCACTCAGATGGGGAAGCTGAAAAACCAGTTGTTTTCCACTTCTGAGCTTTCCCTGTGGAGATAGCCCAAGGCGTATCTCGCAATTGGTAAAAATCCCATTCAGCCAGAAAAGTCAATTTTTCAGACAGAGCTCAAATTTGAAAAAGATAGACATATGCAGGTTCCACTCAGATGGGGAAACTGAAAAACCACTTCTTTTCCAGATGTGAGTTTTCCCTGTGGAATTAGCCCAAGGCGTATGTCGCAATGGTAAAAATCCAATTCGGCCAGAAAAGTCAATTATTCAGACAGAGCTCAGATTTGAAAAAGAAACACATATGCAGGTTCCACTCAGATGGGGAAGCTGAAAAACCAGTTGTTTTCCACTTCTGAGCTTTCCCTGTGGAGATAGCCCAAGGCGTATCTCGCAATTGGTAAAAATCCCATTCAGCCAGAAAAGTCAATTTTTCAGACATAGCTCAAATTTGAAAAAGATAGACATATGCAGATTCCACTCAGATGGGGAAACTGAAAAACCAGTTGTTTTCCGGATGTGAGCTTTCCCTGTGGATTTAGCCCCAGGCGTATCTCGCAAATTGGTAAAAATCCCACTCAGCCAGAAAAATCAATTTTTCAGACAGAGCTCAGATTTGAAAAAGAAACACATATGCAGGTTCTACTGAGATGGGGACGCTGAAAAACCACTTCTTTTCCGGATGTGAGCTTTCCCTGTGGATTTAGCCCAAGGCGTATCTCGCAATTGTTGGTAAAAATCCCATTCGGCCAGAAAAGTCAATTATTCAGACAGAGCTCAGATTTGAAAAAGAAACACATATGCAGGTTCCACTCAGATGGGGAAGCTGAAAAACCAGTTGTTTTACACTTCTGAGCTTTCCCTGTGGAGTTAGCCCAAGGCGTATCTCTCAATTGTTGGTAAAAATCCCATTTAGCCAGAAAAGTCAATTTTTCAGACAGAGCTCAGATTTGAAAAAGAAACACATATGCAGGTTCTACTCAGATGGGGAAGCTGAAAAACCAGTTGGTTTCCAGATGTGAGCTTTCCCTAAGGAGTTAGGCCAAGGCGTATCTCGCAATTGTTGGTAAAAATCCCATTCGGCCAGAAAAGTCAATTATTCAGACAGAGCTCAAATTTGAAAAAGAAACACATATGCAGGCTCCACTCGGATGGGGAAACTGAAAAACCACTTCTTTTCCAGATGTGAGCTTTCCTGTGGAATTAGCCCAAGGCGTATGTCGCAATGGTAAAAATCCAATTAGGCCAGAAAAGTCAATTTTTCAGACAGAGCTCAGATTTGAAAAAGAAACACATATGCAGGTTCTACTGAGATGGGGAAGCTGAAAAACCAGTTGTTTTCCGGATGTGAGCTTTCCCTGTGGATTTAGCCCAAGGCGTATATCGCAATTGGTAAAAATCCCACTCAGCCAGAAAAGTCAATTTTTCAGACAGAGCTCAGATTTGAAAAAGAATCACATATGCAGGTTCCACTCAGATGGGGAAGCTGAAAAACCAGTTGTTTTCCACTTCTGAGCTTTCCCTGTGGAGATAGCCCAAGGCGTATCTCGCAATTGGTAAAAATCCCATTCAGCCAGAAAAGTCAATTTTTCAGACAGAGCTCAAATTTGAAAAAGATAGACATATGCAGGTTCCACTCAGATGGGGAAACTGAAAAACCACTTCTTTTCCAGATGTGAGTTTTCCCTGTGGAATTAGCCCAAGGCGTATGTCGCAATGGTAAAAATCCAATTCGGCCAGAAAAGTCAATTATTCAGACAGAGCTCAGATTTGAAAAAGAAACACATATGCAGGTTCCACTCAGATGGGGAAGCTGAAAAACCAGTTGTTTTCCACTTCTGAGCTTTCCCTGTGGAGATAGCCCAAGGCGTATCTCGCAATTGGTAAAAATCCCATTCAGCCAGAAAAGTCAATTTTTCAGACATAGCTCAAATTTGAAAAAGATAGACATATGCAGATTCCACTCAGATGGGGAAACTGAAAAACCAGTTGTTTTCCGGATGTGAGCTTTCCCTGTGGATTTAGCCCCAGGCGTATCTCGCAAATTGGTAAAAATCCCACTCAGCCAGAAAAATCAATTTTTCAGACAGAGCTCAGATTTGAAAAAGAAACACATATGCAGGTTCTACTGAGATGGGGACGCTGAAAAACCACTTCTTTTCCGGATGTGAGCTTTCCCTGTGGATTTAGCCCAAGGCGTATCTCGCAATTGTTGGTAAAAATCCCATTCGGCCAGAAAAGTCAATTATTCAGACAGAGCTCAGATTTGAAAAAGAAACACATATGCAGGTTCCACTCAGATGGGAAGCTGAAAAACCAGTTGTTTTACACTTCTGAGCTTTCCCTGTGGAGTTAGCCCAGGCGTATCTCTCAATTGTTGGTAAAAATCCCATTTAGCCAGAAAAGTCAATTTTTCAGACAGAGCTCAGATTTGAAAAAGAAACACATACAGGTTCTACTCAGATGGGGAAGCTGAAAAACCAGTTGGTTTCCAGATGTGAGCTTTCCCTAAGGAGTTAGGCCAAGGCGTATCTCGCAATTGTTGGTAAAAATCCCATTCGGCCAGAAAAGTCAATTATTCAGACAGAGCTCAAATTTGAAAAAGAAACACATATGCAGGCTCCACTCGGATGGGGAAACTGAAAAACCACTTCTTTTCCAGATGTGAGCTTTCCTGTGGAATTAGCCCAAGGCGTATGTCGCAATGGTAAAAATCCAATTAGGCCAGAAAAGTCAATTTTTCAGACAGAGCTCAGATTTGAAAAAGAAACACATATGCAGGTTCTACTGAGATGGGGAAGCTGAAAAACCAGTTGTTTTCCGGATGTGAGCTTTCCCTGTGGATTTAGCCCAAGGCGTATATCGCAATTGGTAAAAATCCCACTCAGCCAGAAAAGTCAATTTTTCAGACAGAGCTCAGATTTGAAAAAGAATCACATATGCAGGTTCCACTCAGATGGGGAAGCTGAAAAACCAGTTGTTTTCCACTTCTGAGCTTTCCCTGTGGAGATAGCCCAAGGCGTATCTCGCAATTGGTAAAAATCCCATTCAGCCAGAAAAGTCAATTTTTCAGACAAAGCTCAAATTTGAAAAAGATAGACATATGCAGGTTCCACTCAGATGGGGAAACTGAAAAACCACTTCTTTTCCGGATGTGAGCTTTCCCTGTGGATTTAGCCCAAGGCGTATCTCGCAATTGTTGGTAAAAATCCCATTGAGCCAGAAAAGTCAATTATTCAGACAGAGCTCAAATTTGAAAAAGAAACACATATGCAGGCTCCACTCGGATAGGGAAGCTGAAAAACCACTTCTTTTCCGGATGTGAGCTTTCCCTGTGGAGTTAGCCCAAGGCGTATATCACAATTGTTGGTAAAAATCCCATTCGGCCAGAAAAGTCAATTATTCAGACAGAGCTCAGATTTGAAAAAGAAACACATATGCAGGTTCCACTCAGATGGGGAAGCTGAAAAACCAGTTGTTTTACACTTCTGAGCTTTCCCTGTGGAGTTAGCTCAAGGCGTATCTCTCAATTGTTGGTAAAAATCCCATTTAGCCAGAAAAGTCAATTTTTCAGACAGAGCTCAGATTTGAAAAAGAAACACATATGCAGGTTCTACTCAGATGGGGAAGCTGAAAAACCAGTTGGTTTCCGGATGTGAGCTTTCCCTGAGGAGTTAGGCCAAGGCGTATCTCGCAATTGTTGGTAAAAATCCCATTCGGCCAGAAAAGTCAATTATTCAGACAGAGCTCAAATTTGAAAAAGAAACACATATGCAGGCTCCACTCGGATGGGGAAACTGAAAAACCACTTCTTTTCCAGATGTGAGCTTTCCCTGTGGAATTAGCCCAAGGCGTATGTCGCAATGGTAAAAATCCAATTCGGCCAGAAAAGTCAATTATTCAGACAGAGCTCAAATTTGAAAAAGAAACACATATGCAGGTTCCACTCAGATGGGGAAGCTGAAAAACCACTTCTTTTCCGGATGTGAGCTCTCCCTGTGGAGTTAGCCCAAGGCGTATATCGCAATTGTTGGTAAAAATCCCATTCGGCCAGAAAAGTCAATTATTCAGACAGAGCTCAGATTTGAAAAAGAAACACATATGCAGGTTCCACTCAGATGGGGAAGCTGAAAAACCAGTTGTTTTCCACTTCTGAGCTTTCCCTGTGGAGATAGCCCAAGGTGTATCTCGCAATTGGTAAAAATCCCATTCAGCCAGAAAAGTCAATTTTTCAGACAGAGCTCAGATTTGAAAAAGAAACACATATGCAGGCTCCACTCGGATGGGGAAGCTGAAAAACCAGTTGTTTTCCACTTCTGAGCTTTCCCTGTGGAGATAGCCCAAGGCGTATCTCGCAATTGGTAAAAATCCCATTCGGCCAGAAAAGTCAATTATTCAGACAGAGCTCAAATTTGAAAAAGAAACACATATGCAGGTTCCACTCAGATGGGGAAGCTGAAAAACCAGTTGTTTTCCGGATGTGAGCTTTCCCTGAGGAGTTAGCCCAAGGTGTATCTCGCAGTTGTTGGTAAAAATCCCATTGAGCCAGAAAAGTCAATTTTTCAGACAGAGCTCAGATTTGAAAAAGAAACACATATGCAGGTTCCACTCAGATGGGGAAGCTGAAAAACCAGTTTTTTTCCACTTCTGAGCTTTCCCTGTGGAGATAGCCCAAGGTGTATCTCGCAATTGGTAAAAATCCCATTCAGCCAGAAAAGTCAATTTTTCAGACAGAGCTCAGATTTGAAAAAGATAGACATTTGCAGATTCCACTCAGATGGGGAAACTGAAAAACCACTTCTTTTCCGGATGTGAGTTTTCCCTGTGGATTTAGCCCAAGGCGTATATCGCAATTGTTGGTAAAAATCCCATTCGGCCAGAAAAGTCAATTATTCAGACAGAGCTCAGATTTGAAAAAGAAACACATATGCAGGTTCCACTCAGATGGGGAAGCTGAAAAACATAGCTCAGATTTGAAAAAGAAACACATATGCAGGTTCCACTCAGACGGGGAAGCTGAAAAACCACTTCTTTTCCGGATGTGAGCTTTCCCTGTGGAATTAGCCCAAGGCGTATGTCGCAATGGTAAAAATCCAATTCGGCCAGAAAAGTCAATTATTCAGACAGAGCTCAAATTTGAAAAAGAAACACATATGCAGGTTCCACTCAGATGGGGAAGCTGAAAAACCACTTCTTTTCCGGATGTGAGCTCTCCCTGTGGAGTTAGCCCAAGGCGTATATCGCAATTGTTGGTAAAAATCCCATTCGGCCAGAAAAGTCAATTATTCAGACAGAGCTCAGATTTGAAAAAGAAACACATATGCAGGTTCCACTCAGATGGGGAAGCTGAAAAACATAGCTCAGATTTGAAAAAGAAACACATATGCAGGTTCCACTCAGACGGGGAAGCTGAAAAACCACTTCTTTTCCGGATGTGAGCTTTCCCTGTGGAATTAGCCCAAGGCGTATGTCGCAATGGTAAAAATCCCATTCGGCCAGAAAAGTCAATTATTCAGACAGAGCTCAGATTTGAAAAAGAAACACATATGCAGGTTCCACTCAGATGGGGAAGCTGAAAAACCAGTTGTTTTCCACTTCTGAGCTTTCCCTGTGGAGATAGCCCAAGGTGTATCTCGCAATTGGTAAAAATCCCATTCAGCCAGAAAAGTCAATTTTTCAGACAGAGCTCAGATTTGAAAAAGAAACACATATGCAGGTTCTACTCAAATGGGGAAGCTGAAAAACCAGTTGTTTTCCGGATGTGAGCTTTCCCTGAGGAGTTAGGCCAAGGCGTATCTCGCAATTGTTGGTAAAAATCCCATTCGGACAGAAAAGTCAATTATTCAGACAGAGCTCAAATTTGAAAAAGAAACACATATGCAGGCTCCACTCGGATGGGGAAGCTGAAAAACCAGTTGTTTTCCACTTCTGAGCTTTCCCTGTGGAGATAGCCCAAGGCGTATCTCGCAATTGGTAAAAATCCCATTCAGCCAGAAAAGTCATTTTTTCAGACAGCGCTCAGATTTGAAAAAGAAACACATATGCAGGTTCCACTCAGATTGGGAAGCTGAAAAACCACTTCTTTTCCGGATGTGAGCTTTCCCTGTGGATTTAGCCCAAGGCGTATCTCGCAATTGTTGGTAAAAATCCCATTCGGCCAGAAAAGTCAATTATTCAGACAGAGCTCAAATTTGAAAAAGAAACACATATGCAGGTTCCACTCAGATGGGGAAGCTGAAAAACCAGTTGTTTTCCGGATGTGAGCTTTCCCTGAGGAGTTAGCCCAAGGTGTATCTCGCAGTTGTTGGTAAAAATCCCATTGAGCCAGAAAAGTCAATTTTTCAGACAGAGCTCAGATTTGAAAAAGAAACACATATACAGGTTCCACTCAGATGGGGAAGCTGAAAAACCAGTTGTTTTCCACTTCTGAGCTTTCCCTGTGGAGATAGCCCAAGGCGTATCTCGCAATTGGTAAAAATCCCATTCAGCCAGAAAAGTCAATTTTTCAGACAGAGCTCAAATTTGAAAAAGAAACACATATGCAGGTTCCACTCAGATGGGGAAGGTGAAAAACCACTTCTTTTCCGGATGTGAGCTTTCCCTGTGGATTTAGCCCAAGGCGTATATCGCAATTGTTGGTAAAAATCCCATTCGGCCAGAAAAATCAATTTTTCAGACAGAGCTCAGATTTGAAAAAGAAACACATATGCAGGTTCCACTCAGATGGGGAAACTGACAAACCACTTCTTTTCCGGATGTGAGCTTTCCCTGAGGAGTTAGCCCAAGGCGTATGTCGCAATTGGTAAAAATCCCATTCAGCCAGAAAAGTCAATTTTTCAGACAGAGCTCAAATTTGAAAAAGAAACAAATATGCAGGTTCCACTCCGATGGGGAAGCTGAAAAACCACTTCTTTTCCGGATGTGATCTTTCCCTGTGGATTTAGCCCAAGGCGTATCTCGCAATTGTTGGTAAAAATCCCATTCGGCCAGAAAAGTCAATTATTCAGACAGAGCTCAAATTTGAAAAAGAAACACATATGCAGGTTCCACTCAGATGGGGAAGCTGAAAAACCAGTTGTTTTCCGGATGTGAGCTTTCCCTGAGGAGTTAGCCCAAGGTGTATCTCGCAGTTGTTGGTAAAAATCCCATTGAGCCAGAAAAGTCAATTTTTCAGACAGAGCTCAGATTTGAAAAAGAAACACATATGCAGGTTCCACTCAGATGGGGAAGCTGAAAAACCAGTTTTTTTCCACTTCTGAGCTTTCCCTGTGGAGATAGCCCAAGGTGTATCTCGCAATTGGTAAAAATCCCATTCAGCCAGAAAAGTCAATTTTTCAGACAGAGCTCAGATTTGAAAAAGATAGACATTTGCAGATTCCACTCAGATGGGGAAACTGAAAAACCACTTCTTTTCCGGATGTGAGTTTTCCCTGTGGATTTAGCCCAAGGCGTATATCGCAATTGTTGGTAAAAATCCCATTCGGCCAGAAAAGTCAATTTTTCAGACAGAGCTCAGATTTGAAAAAGAAACACATATGCAGGTTCCACTCAGATGGGGAAGCTGAAAAACATAGCTCAGATTTGAAAAAGAAACACATATGCAGGTTCCACTCAGACGGGGAAGCTGAAAAACCACTTCTTTTCCGGATGTGAGCTTTCCCTGTGGAATGAGCCCAAGGGCGGGTTTTCAATGTTTTTCCCGCAATGGTAAACATCAATTCGGCCAGAAAAGTCAATTCTTCAGACAGAGCTCAAATTGTGAAAAAGAAACAATATGCAGGTTCCACTCAGATGGGGAAGCGGAAAAACCACTTCTTTCCGGATGTGAGATTCTCTGTGAGGTAGCCCAAGGCGGTATATCGCAATTGCGTTGGTAAAATCCCATTCGGCCAGAAAAGTCAATATTCAAGACAGAGCTTCCCACCCAAAGATTTTTTGAAAAAGAAACACATATGCGGTTCCACTCAGATGGGGAAGCTGAAAAACCAGTTGTTTTCCACTTCTGAGCTTTCCCTGTGGAGATAGCCCAAGGTGTATCTCGCAATTGGTAAAAATCCCATTCAGCCAGAAAAGTCAATTTTTCAGACAGAGCTCAGATTTGAAAAAGAAACACATATGCAGGTTCTACTCAAATGGGGAAGCTGAAAAACCAGTTGTTTTCCGGATGTGAGCTTTCCCTGAGGAGTTAGGCCAAGGCGTATCTCGCAATTGTTGGTAAAAATCCCATTCGGACAGAAAAGTCAATTATTCAGACAGAGCTCAAATTTGAAAAAGAAACACATATGCAGGCTCCACTCGGATGGGGAAGCTGAAAAACCAGTTGTTTTCCACTTCTGAGCTTTCCCTGTGGAGATAGCCCAAGGCGTATCTCGCAATTGGTAAAAATCCCATTCAGCCAGAAAAGTCATTTTTTCAGACAGCGCTCAGATTTGAAAAAGAAACACATATGCAGGTTCCACTCAGATGGGGAAGCTGAAAAACCAGTTGTTTTCCACTTCTGAGCTTCCCCTGTGGATTTAGCCCAAGGCGTATGTCGCAATGGTAAAAATCCCATTCAGCCAGAAAAGTCAATTTTTCAGACATAGCTCAAATTTGAAAAAGATAGACATATGCAGATTCCACTCAGATGGGGAAACTGAAAAACCACTTCTTTTCCAGATGTGAGTTTTCCCTGTGGATTTAGCCCAAGGCGTACATCGCAATTGTTGGTAAAAATCCCATTCGGCCAGAAAAATCAATTTTTCAGAGAGAGCTCAGATTTGAAAAAGAAACACATATGCAGGTTGCACTCAGATGGGGAAGCTGAAAATCCAGTTGTTTTCCGGATGTGAGCTTTCCCTGAGGAGTTAGCCCAAGGCGTATGTCGCAATTGGTAAAAATCCCATTCAGCCAGAAAAGTCAATTTTTCAGACAGAGCTCAAATTTGAAAAAGAAACACATATGCAGGTTCCACTCAGATGGGGAAGCTGAAAAACCAGTTGTTTTCCACTTCTGAGCTTTCCCTGTGGAGTTAGCCCAAGGCGTATATCGCAATTGTTGGTAAAAATCCCTTTCGGCCAGAAAAGTCAATTATTCAGACAGAGCTCAGATTTGAAAAAGAAACACATATGCAGGTTCCACTCAGATGGGGAAGCAGACAAACCAGTTGTTTTCCACTTCTGAGCTTTCCCTGTGGATTTAGCCCAAGGCGTATCTCGCAATTGGTAAAAATCCCATTCAGCCAGAAAAGTCAATTTTTCAGACAGAGCTCAGATTTGAAAAAGAAAGACATATGCAGGTTCTACTCAGATGGGGAAGCTGAAAAACCACTTCTTTTCCGGATGTGAGCTTTCCCTGTGGAATTAGCCCAAGGCGTATGTCGCAATGGTAAAAATCCAATTCGGCCAGAAAAGTCAATTATTCAGACAGAGCTCAAATTTGAAAAAGAAACACATATGCAGGTTCCACTCAGATGGGGAAACTGAAAAACCACTTGTTTTCCGGATGTGAGCTTTCCCTGTGGATTTAGCCCAAGGCGTATGTCGCAATGGTAAAAATTCCATTCAGCCAGAAAAGTCAATTTTTCAGACAGAGCTCAAATTTGAAAAAGAAACACATATGCAGGTTCCACTCAGATGGGGAAGCTGAAAAACCACTTCTTTTCCGGATGTGAGCTCTCCCTGTGGAGTTAGCCCAAGGCGTATATCGCAATTGTTGGTAAAAATCCCATTCGGCCAGAAAAGTCAATTATTCAGACAGAGCTCAGATTTGAAAAAGAAACACATATGCAGGCTCCACTCGGATGGGGAAGCTGAAAAACCAGTTGTTTTCCACTTCTGAGCTTTCCCTGTGGAGATAGCCCAAGGCGTATCTCGCAATTGGTAAAAATCCCATTCAGCCAGAAAAGTCATTTTTTCAGACAGCGCTCAGATTTGAAAAAGAAACACATATGCAGGTTCCACTCAGATGGGGAAGCTGAAAAAC
>JALGBA010001340.1:0-13568 GCA_023970755.1 Azemiops feae | reverse complement strand
CCTGCTGTTTGGATCTCCATTGTATTTAAACTGTATTTAAACTGCCCAGAGCTTGGTGGGAAGTGCTACAATCTGTAAATTTGTGGAGGGTGAAGAAAAGTATCTGGGGCCCTGCTGATTGGATCTCCATTGTATTTAAACTGCATTTAAACCGCATTTAAACTGCCCAGAGCTTGCTGGGAAGTGCTACAATCTGTAAGTTTGTGCAGGGTGAAGAAAGGTAGCTGGGGTCCTGCTAATTGGATCTCCATTGTATTTAAACTGCATTTAAACTGCCCAGAGCTTGCTGGGAAGTGCTACAATCTGTACATTTGAGGAGGGTGGAGCAGAAACGTAGCTGGGGCCCTGCTGATTGGATCTCCATTGTATTTAAACTGCATTTAAACTGCATTTAAACTGCCCAGAGCTTGCTGGGAATTGCTACAATCTGCAGGTTTGTGCAGGGTAAAGAAAAGTAGGTGGGGCCCTGCTGATTGGATCTCCATTGTATTTAAACTGCATCTAAACCACATTTAAACTGCCCAGAGCTTGCTGGGAAGTGCTACAATCTGTACATTTGTGGAGGGTGGAGCTGAAACGTAGCTGGGGCCCTGCTCTTTGTATCTCCATTGTATTTCAACTGCATTTAAACTGCCCAGAGCTTGGTGGGAAGCGCTACAATCTGTAAGTTTGTGCAGGGTGAAGAAAAGTAGGTGGGGCCCTGCTGATTGGATCTCCATTGTACTTAAACTGCATTTAAACCACATTTAAACTGCCCAGAGCTTGCTGGGAAGTGCTACAATCTGTAAGTTTTTGGAGGGTGGAGCAGAAATGTAGCTGGGGCCCTGCTGATTGGATCTCCATTGTATTTAAACTGCATTTAAACCACATTTAAACTGCCCAGAGCTTGCTGGGAAGTGCTACAATCTGTACATTTGTGGAGGGTGGAGCCGAAACGTAGCTGGGCCCTGCTGTTTGGATCTCCATTGTATTTCAACTGCATTTAAACTGCCCAGAGCTTGGTGGGAAGTGCTACAATCTGTAAGTTTGTGCAGGGTGAAGAAAAGTAGCTGGGGCCCTGCTGATTGGATCTCCATTGTACTTAAACTGCATTTAAACCACATTTAAACTGCCCAGAGCTTGCTGGGAAGTGCTACAATCTGTACATTGTTGGAGGTGGGCGACAACGTAGCTGGGGCCCCTGCTGTTGTGTCCTCCATTGTATTTAAACGTATTTAACTGCCCATAGCTTGGTGGAAGTGGCTACAATCTGAGTTTTGTGAGGTGAAAGAAAAGTATCTGGGCCCGTTGCTGATTGGATCTCCATTATATTTAAACTGCATTTAAACCGCATTTAAACTGCCCAGAGCTTGCTGGGAAGTGCTACAATCTGTAAGTTTGTGCAGGGTGAAGAAAGGTAGCTGGGGTCCTGCTAATTGGATCTCCATTGTATTTAAACTGCATTTAAACCGCATTTAAACTGCCCAGAGCTTGCTAGGAAGTGCTACAATCTGTACATTTGAGGAGGGTGGAGCAGAAACGTAGCTGGGGCCCTGCTGTTTGGATTTCCATTGTATTTAAACTGCATTTAAACTGCCCAGAGCTTGCTGGGAAGTGCTACAATCTGTAGGTTTGTGCAGGGTGAAGAAAAGTAAGTGGGGCCCTGCTGATTGGATCTCCATTGTATTTAAACTGCATTTAAACCACATTTAAACTGCCCAGAGCTTGCTGGGAAGTGCTACAATCTGTACATTTGTGGAGGGTGGAGCTGAAACGTAGCTGGGGCCCTGCTCTTTGTATCTCCATTGTATTTCAACTGCATTTAAACTGCCCAGAGCTTGCTGGGAAGTGCTACAATCTGTAGGTTTGTGCAGGGTGAAGAAAACTACCTGGGGCCCTGCTGATTGGATCTCCATTGTACTGAAACTGCATTTAAACCGCATTTAAACTGCCCAGAGCTTGCTGGGAAGTGCTACAATCTGTACATTTGTGGAGGGTGGAGCCGAAACGTAGCTGGGGCCCTGCTCTTTGGATCTCCATTGTATTTCAACTGCATTTAAACTGCCCAGAGCTTGGTGGGAAGTGCTACAATCTGTCACGTTTGTGGAGGAGTGAAGAAAAGTCTCTGGGGCCCTGCTGATTGGATCTCCACTGTATTTAAACTGCATTTAAACCGCATTTAAACTGTCCAGCGCGTGCTGGAAGTGATACAATCTGTAAGTTGTGTGAGGGTGAAGAAAGTAGCTGGGGTCCTGACCTATGGAGCTCATTGTATTTAAATGCATGTTTAAACCGAATTTTAACTGCCCAGAGCTTGCTGGAAGTGTACACTCTGTACATTGAGGAGGGTGGAGCAGAAACGTAGATGGTGCCCTGCTGCTTTGGATTTCCATTGTATTAACGTGCATTTAAAACTGCATTAAAACTGCCCAGAGCTTGCTGGGAAGTGCTACAATCTGTAGGTTTGTGCAGGGTGAAGAAAAGTAAGTGGGGCCCTGCTGATTGGATCTCCATTGTATTTAAACTGCATTTAAACCACATTTAAACTGCCCAGAGCTTGCTGGGAAGTGCTACAATCTGTACATTTGTGGAGGGTGGAGCTGAAACGTAGCTGGGGCCCTGCTCTTTGTATCTCCATTGTATTTCAACTGCATTTAAACTGCCCAGAGCTTGCTGGGAAGTGCTACAATCTGTAGGTTTGTGCAGGGTGAAGAAAACTACCTGGGGCCCTGCTGATTGGATCTCCATTGTACTGAAACTGCATTTAAACCGCATTTAAACTGCCCAGAGCTTGCTGGGAAGTGCTACAATCTGTACATTTGTGGAGGGTGGAGCCGAAACGTAGCTGGGGCCCTGCTGTTTGGATCTCCATTGTATTTAAACTGTATTTAAACTGCCCAGAGCTTGGTGGGAAGTGCTACAATCTGTACGTTTGTGGAGGGTGAAGAAAAGTATCTGGGGCCCTGCTGATTGGATCTCCATTGTATTTAAACTGCATTTAAACCACATTTAAACTGCCCATAGCTTGCTGGGAAGTGCTACAATCTGTAAGTTTGTGCAGGGTGAAGAAAGGTAGCTGGGGTCCTGCTAATTGTATCTCCATTGTATTTAAACTGCATTTAAACCGCATTTAAACTGCCCAGAGCTTGCTGGGAAGTGCTACAATCTGTACATTTGAGGAGGGTGGAGCAGAAACGTAGCTGGGGCCCTGCTGTTTGGATCTCCATTGTATTTAAGCTGCATTTAAACTGCATTTAAACTGCCCAGAGCTTGCTGGGAAGTGCTACAATCTGTAGGTTTGTGCAGGGTGAAGAAAAGTAAGTGGGGCCCTGCTGATTGGATCTCCATTGTATTTAAACTGCATTTAAACCACATTTAAACTGCCCAGAGCTTGCTGGGAAGTGCTGCAATCTGTACATTTGTGGAGGGTGGAGCTGAAACGTAGCTGGGGCCCTGCTCTTTGTATCTCCATTGTATTTCAACTGCATTTAAACTGCCCAGAGCTTGGTGGGAAGTGCTACAATCTGTAAGTTTGTGCAGGGTGAAGAAAAGTAGCTGGGGCCCTGCTGATTGGATCTCCATTGTACTTAAACTGCATTTAAACCGCATTTAAACTGCCCAGAGCTTGCTGGGAAGTGCTACAATCTGTACATTTGTGGAGGGTGGAGCAAAAACGTAGCTGGGGCCCTGCTGTTTGGATCTCCATTGTATTTAAACTGTATTTAAACTGCCCAGAGCTTGGTGGGAAGTGCTACAATCTGTAAGTTTGTGGAGGGTGAAGAAAAGTAGCTGGGGCCCTGCTGATTGGATCTCCATTGTACTTAGACTGCATTTAAACCGCATTTAAACTGCCCAGAGCTTCCTGGGAAGTGCTACAATCTGTACATTTGTGGAGGGTGGAGCCGAAAGGTAGCTGGGGCCCTGCTGTTTGGATCTCCATTGTATTTAAACCACATTTAATCTGCCAAACCAGACTTGGCGGGGAAGTGCTACAATCTGTACATTTTGTGGAGGTGGAGCCGTAAACGTAGCTGGGGCCCTGCTTGTTTTGGATCTCCATTGTATTTACTGCATTTAAACTGCAAGAGCTTGCTGGGAAGTGCTATCAATCCTGTACATTTTTGGAGGGTGAGCAGAACATAGCTGGGGCCCTGCTGATTTGGATTTCCAATTGTATTTAAACCGCAGTTAAACTGCCCAGAGCTTTCTGGAAGTGGCGACAATCTGTAACTTTCTGGAGGTTGAGCCGAAACGTAGCTGGGGGCCCTGCTGTTTGGATCTCCATTGTATTTAAAACTGTATTAAAACTGCCCAGAGCTTGGTGGGAAGTGCTACAATCTGTAAGTTTGTGGAGGGTGAAGAATAGTATCTGGGGCCCTGCTGATTGGAACTCCATTGTATTTAAACTGCATTTAAACCGCATTTAAACTGCCCAGAGCTTGCTGGGAAGTGCTACAATCTGTAAGTTTGTGCAGGGTGAAGAAAAGTAGCTGGGGCCCTGCTGATTGGATCTCCATTGTATTTTAACTGCATTTAAAGCGCATTTAAACTGCCCAGAGCTTGCAGGGAAGTGCTGCAATCTGTACATTTGAGGAGGGTGGAGCAGAAACGTAGCTGGGGCCCTGCTGTTTGGATTTCCATTGTATTTAAACTGCATTTAAACTGCATTTAAACTGCCCAGAGCTTGGTGGGAAGTGCTACAATCTGTAAGTTTGTGCAGGGTGAAGAAAGGTATCTGGGGCCCTGCTGATTGGATCTCCATTGTATTTAAACTGCATTTAAACCGCATTTAAACTGCGCAGAGCTGATTCGATCTCCTTTATATTTAAACTGCATTTAAACTGCCCAGAGCTTGCTGGGAAGTGCTACAATCTGTACGTTTTTGGACAGTGGAGCAGAAACGTAGCTGGGGCCCTGCTGATTGGATCTCCATTATATTTAAACTGCATTTAAACTGCCCAGAGCTTGCTGGGAAGTGCTACAATCTGTAAGTTTTTGGACAGTGGTGCAGAAACGTAGCTGGGGCTCTGCTGATTGGATCTCATTTTATTTTAAACGCTTGAACTGCCCGCAGCAGTATTTGCTGGAAGCGCTGCAATCTGTAGTAGTGGAGGGTGAGAATAAATAGTAGCTGGGGCCCTGCTGTTTAGGATCTCCCATTATATTTTAAACTGCATTATAATCTGCCCAGAGCTTGCTGGAAGTGCTACAATCTGCAACGGTTTGGTGAGGGGGGATCCAGAAACGTACTGGTCCTGCTGATTGGATCTCCATTGTATTTAAAGTGCATTTAAACTGCCCAGAGCTTGCTGGGAAGTGCTACAATCTGTACATTTGTTGAGGGTGGAGCAGAAACGTAGCTGGGGCCCTGCTGATTGGATCTCCATTGTATTTAAACTGCATTTAAACTGCATTTAAACTGCCCAGAGCTTGCTGGGAACTGCTACAATCTGTACGTTTGTGGAGGGTGGAGCAGAAAAGTAGCTGGGGCTCTGCTGATTGGATCTCCATTGTATTTAAACTGCATTTAATCTGCCCAGAGGTTGCTTGGAAGTGCTACAATCTGTAAGTTCGTGGAGCGTGGAGCAGAAATGTAGCTGGGGCCCTGCTGATTGGATCTCCATTGTATTTAAACTACATTTAAACTGCCAGGATCTTGCTGGGAAGTGCTACAATCTACATTTGTGGAGGGTGGAGAATTAAAGTAGCTGGGACCCTGCTGATTGGATCTCCATTATATTTAAACTGCATTTAAACTGCCCAGAGCTTGCTGGGAAGTGCTACAATCTGTAATTTTTTGGACACTGGAGCAGAAACGTAGCTGGGGCCCTGCTGATTGGATCTCCATTGTATTTAAAGTGCATTTAACCTGCCCAGAGCTTGCTGGGAAGTGCCATAATCTGTAAGTTTGTGGAGGGTGGAGCAGAAAAGTAGCTGGGCCCCTGCTGTTTGGATCTCCATTTTATTTAAACTGCATTTGAACTGCCCAGAGTTTGCTGGGAAGCACTACAATCTGTAAGTTTATGGAAGGTGGAGAATAAAAGTAGCTGGGGCCCTGCTGATTGGATCTCCATTATATTTAAACTGCATTTAATCTGCCCAGAGCTTGCTGGGAAGTGCTACAATCTGTACGTTTGTGGAGGGTGAAGAAAAGTTTCTGGGGCCCTGCTGATTGGATCTCCATTGTATTTAAACTGCATTTAAACTGCCCAGACCTTGCTGAGAAGTGCTACAATCTGTACGTTTGTGGAGGGTGGAGCAGAAAAGTAGCTGGGGCCCTGCTGATTGGATGTCCATTGTATTTAAACTCCATTTAAACTGCTCAGAGCTTGCTGGAAGTGCTAACAATCTTGTACTTTGTTGCAGGGTGAAGAAAGGGTAGCTGGGGTCCTTGCTATTTGTATCTCCAGTGTATTTAACTGCATTTAAACGCATTTAAACTGCGCCAGAGCTTGTGGGAAGTGCTACAATCTGTATCATTCGAGAGGGTGGGTCGAACGTAAAGCTGGGGCCCTGCTGTTTGGGATTTCCATTGTATTTAAACTGCATTTAAACTGCATTTAAACTGCCCAGAGCTTGCTGGAAGTGCTACAGATCTGTAGGTTTGTGCAGGATGAAGACAGGTAGGTGGGGCCCTGCTGGATGGATCTCCATTGTATTTAAACTGCATTTAAACCACATTTAAACTGCCCAGAGCTTGGTGGGAAGTGCTACAATCTGTACATTTGTGGAGGGTGGAGCTGAAACGTAGCTGGGGCCCTGCTCTTTGTATCTCCATTGTATTTCAACTGCATTTAAACTGCCCAGAGCTTGGTGGGAAGTGCTACAATCTGTAAGTTTGTGCAGGGTGAAGAAAAGTAGCTGGGGCCCTGCTGATTGGATCTCCATTGTACTTAAACTGCATTTAAACCGCATTTAAACTGCCCAGAGCTTGCTGGGAAGTGCTACAATCTGTACATTTCTGGAGGGTGGAGCCAAAACGTAGCTGGGGCCCTGCTGTTTGGATCTCCATTGTATTTAAACTGTATTTAAACTGCCCAGAGCTTGGTGGGAAATGCTACAATCTGTACGTTTGTGGAGGATGAAGAAAAGTATCTGGGGCCCTGCTGATTGGATCTCCATTGTATTTAAACTGCATTTAAAGCGCATTTAAACTGCCCAGAGCTTGCTGGGAAGTGGTACAATCTGTACATTTGAGGAGGGTGGAGCAGATACGTAGCTGGGCCCCTGCTGTTTGGATTTCCATTGTATTTAAACCACGATTTTAATCTGCCCAAGCCTTGCTTGGAAGTGCTACAGAGTCCTGTACATTGTGGAGGGTGGAGCAGAAACGAGCTGGTGCCCTGCTGTTTTGATCTCCATTGTATTAAACTGCATTTAAACACTGTGCAAGAGCTTGCTGGGAATTGCTACATCTGTACATTTGTGGAGGGTGAGCAGAAACCTAGCTGGGCCGGGGGCCCCCTGCTGATGTGATTTCCATGTATTTACCCGCATTTAAACTGCCCGAGCTTGCGGGAAGTGCTACAATCTTTACAAACATTTCTGAGGGTGGAGCCGAACGTAGCTGGGCACTGGCTGTTTTGGATCTACCATTGTAGTTAAACGGTATTTAAACTGCCTCAGATCTTGGTGGGAATGCTACAATCTGTACGTTTGTGGAGGGTGGAGAAGAAACGTAGCTGGGGCCCTGCTGATTGGATCTCCATTGTATTTAAACTGCATTTAAAACGCATTTAAACTGCCCAGAGCTTGCTGGGAAGTGCTACAATCTGTAAGTTTGTGCAGGGTGAAGAAAAGTAGCTGGGGCCCTGCTGATTGGATCTCCATTGTATTTAAACTGCATTTAAAGCGCATTTAAACTGCCCAGAGCTTGCAGGGAAGTGCTACAATCTGTACATTTGAGGAGGGTGGAGCAGAAACGTAGCTGGGGCCCTGCTGTTTGGATTTCCATTGTATTTAAACTGCATTTAAACTGCATTTAAACTGCATTTAAACTGCATTTAAACTGCCCAGAGCTTGGTGGGAAGTGCTACAATCTGTAAGTTTGTGCAGGGTGAAGAAAGGTATCTGGGGCCCTGCTGATTGGATCTCCATTGTATTTAAACTGCATTTAAACCGCATTTAAACTGCGCGGAGCTGATTCGATCTCCTTTATATTTAAACTGCATTTAAACTGCCCAGAGCTTGCTGGGAAGTGCTACAATCTGTACGTTTTTGGACAGTGGAGCAGAAACGTAGCTGGGGCCCTGCTGATTGGATCTCCATTGTATTTAAAGTGCATTTAAACTGCCCAGAGCTTGCTGGGAAGTGCCACAATCTGTAAGTTTGTGGAGGGTGGAGCAGAAACGTAGCTGGGCCCCTGCTGTTTGGATCTCCATTTTATTTAAACTGCATTTGAACTGCCAAGAGTTTGCTGGGAAGCGCTACAATCTGTAAGTTTGTGGAGGGTGGAGAATAAAAGTAGCTGGGGCCCTGCTGTTTGGATCTCCATTATATTTAAACTGCATTTAATCTGCCCAGAGCTTGCTGGGAAGTGCTACAATCTGCACGTTTGTTGAGGGGGGAGCAGAAACGTAGCTGGGGCCCTGCTGATTGGATCTCCATTGTATTTAAAGTGCATTTAAACTGTCCAGAGCTTGCTGGGAAGTGCTACAATCTGTACATTTGTTGAGGGGGGAGCAGAAACGTAGCTGGGGCCCTGCTGATTGGATCTCCATTGTATTTAAACTGCATTTAAACTGCATTTAAACTGCCCAGAGCTTGCTGGGAACTGCTACAATCTGTACGTTTGTGGAGGGTGGAGCAGAAAAGTAGCTGGTGCTCTGCTGATTGGATCTCCATTGTATTTAAACTGCATTTAATCTGCCCAGAGGTTGCTGGGAAGTGCTACAATCTGTAAGTTCGTGGAGCGTGGAGCAGAAATGTAGCTGGGGCCCTGCTGATTGGATCTCCATTGTATTTAAACTACATTTAAACTGCCAGGATCTTGCTGGGAAGTGCTACAATCTACATTTGTGGAGGGTGGAGAATAAAAGTAGCTGGGACCCTGCTGATTGGATCTCCATTATATTTAAACTGCATTTAAACTGCCCAGAGCTTGCTGGGAAGTGCTACAATCTGTAATTTTTTGGACACTGGAGCAGAAACGTAGCTGGGGCCCTGCTGATTGGATCTCCATTGTATTTAAAGAGCATTTAACCTGCCCAGAGCTTGCTGGGAAGTGCCATAATCTGTAAGTTTGTGGAGGGTGGAGCAGAAAAGTAGCTGGGCCCCTGCTGTTTGGATCTCCATTTTATTTAAACTGCATTTGAACTGCCCAGAGTTTGCTGGGAAGCACTACAATCTGTAAGTTTATGGAAGGTGGAGAATAAAAGTAGCTGGGGCCCTGCTGATTGGATCTCCATTATATTTAAACTGCATTTAATCTGACCAGAGCTTGCTGGGAAGTGCTACAATCTGTACATTTGTGGAGGGTGGAGCCGAAACGTAGCTGGGGCCCTGCTGTTTAGATCTCCATTGTATTTAAACTGTATTTAAACTGCCAAGAGCTTGCTGGGAAGTGCTACAATCTGTACGTTTGTGGAGGGTGAAGAAAAGTTTCTGGGGCCCTGCTGATTGGATCTCCATTGTATTTAAACTGCATTTAAACTGCATTTAAACTGCCCAGAGCTTGCTGGGAAGTGCTACAATCTGTAAGTTTTTGGACACTGGAGCAGAAACGTAGCTGGCACCCTGCTGATTGGATCTCCATTATATTTAAACTGCATTTAAACTGCCCAGAGCTTGCTGGGAAGTGCTACAATCTGTAAGTTTTTGGACAGTGGTGCAGAAACGTAGCTGGGGCTCTGCTGATTGGATCTCCATTGTATTTAAAGTGCATTTAAACTGCCCAGAGCTTCCTGGGAAGTGCCATAATCTGTACGTTTGTGGAGGGTGGAGCAGAAAAGTAGCTGGGCCCCTGCTGTTTGGATCTCCATTTTATTTAAACTGCATTTGAACTGCCCAGAGTTTGCTGGGAAGCGCTACAATCTGTACGTTTGTGGAGGGTGGAGAATAAAAGTAGCTGGGGCCCTGCGGATTGGATCTCCATTATATTTAAACTGCATTTAATCTGCTCAGAGCTTGCTGGGAAGTGCTACAATCTGCACGTTTGTGGAGGGGGAACAGAAACGTAGCTGGGGTCCTGCTGATTGGATCTCCATTGTATTTAAACTGCATTTAAATTGCCCAGAGTTTGCTGGGAAGTGCTACAATCTGTACGTTTGTGGAGGGTGGAGAAGAAACGTAGCTGGGGCCCTGCTGATTGGATCTCCATTGTATTTAAACTGCATTTAAACTGCATTTAAACTGCCCAGAGCTTGCTGGGAATTGCTACAATTTGTATATTTGTGGAGGGTGGAGCAGAAACATAGCTGGGGCCCTGCTGATTGGATTTCCATTGTATTTAAACTGCATTTAAACTGCCCAGAGCTTGCTGGGAAGTGCTACAATCTGTACATTTATGGAGGGTGGAGCAGAAAAGTAGCTGGGGCCCTGCTGATTGGATCTCCATTGTATTTAAACTGCATTTAATCTGCCCAGAGCTTGCTGAGAAGTGCTACAATCTGTAAGTTTGTGGAGGGTGGAGCAGAAACGTAGCTGGGGCCCTGCTGTTTGGATCTTCATTGTATTTCAACTGCATTTAAACTGCCCAGAGGTTGCTGGGAAGTGCTACAATCTGTAAGTTTTTGGAGGGTGGAGCAGAAATGTAGCTGGGGCCCTGCTGATTGGATCTCCATTGTATTTAAACTGCATTTAAACTGCCCAGAGCTTGCTGGGTAGTGCTACAATCTGTACTTTTGTGGAGGGTGGAGTGGACATTTATCCGCTGCATCGGATCGTCTCAGGGTCTCAGTTCGACGTAT
Organism: Azemiops feae; assembly: GCA_023970755.1. Classification (NCBI taxonomy): domain Eukaryota; kingdom Metazoa; phylum Chordata; class Lepidosauria; order Squamata; family Viperidae; genus Azemiops; species Azemiops feae. The sequence goes on along the minus strand of JALGBA010001340.1, from coordinate 2,682 downwards.
CATCCCAATGGAGCAGCGGAACGCCCAAACGTGATGGTGGAGCATTACCTACAGAGCTACGTGTCGTACCAGCAGATGGACTGTGTTGACTTCCTGCCATTCGCGGAAGTGGCATACAACAACGCGGTGCACAGTAGAACAGGGTTTGCGCCCTTTCGGGTGGTGCACAGCCTGGATTTCATCCTAATCCCCGAGTATAACCAAGGGGACCCCTTGCCCTGCCAGCCCCAGCATTGGATAACACAGATTGGATCTCCATTTTAATTAAACTGCATTTAAATTGCCCAGAGTTTGCTGGGAAGTCCTACAATCTGTACATTTGTTGAGGGTGGAGCAGAAACGTAGCTGGGGCCCTGCTGATTGGATCTCCATTGTATTTAAACTGCATTTAAACCGCATTTAACCTGCCCAGAGGTTGCTGGGAAGTGCTACAATCTGTAGGTTTGTGCAGGGTGAAGAAAAGTAGGTGGGGCCCTGCTGATTGGATCTCCATTGTATTTAAACTGCATTTAAACCACATTTAAACTGCCCAGAGCTTGCTGGGAAGTGCTACAATCTGTACATTTGTGGAGGGTGGAGCCGAAACGTAGCTGGGGCCCTGCTGTTTGGATCTCCATTGTATTTAAACTGTATTTAAACTGCCCAGAGCTTGGTGGGAAGTGCTACAATCTGTAAGTTTGTCAGGGTGAAGAAAAGTATCTGGGGCCTTGCTGATTGGATCTCCATTATATTTAAACTGCATTTAAACCACATTTAAACTGCCCAGAGCTTGCTGGGAAGTGCTACAATCTGTACGTTTGTGGAGGGTGGAGCAGAAAAGTAGCTGGGCCCCTGCTGTTTGGATCTCCATTTTATTTAAACTGCATTTGAACTGCCCAGAGTTTGCTGGGAAGCGCTACAATCTGGACGTTTGTGGAGGGTGGAGCAGAAACGTAGCTGGGGCCCTGCTGATTGGATCTCCATTGTATTTAAACTGCATTTCAACTGCAAAGAGCTTGCTGGGAAGTGCTACAATCTGTACGTTTGTGGAGGGTGGAGCAGAAACGTAGCTGGGGCCCTGCTGATTGGATCTCCATTGTATTTAAACTGCATTAAACTGCCCAGAGCTTGCTGGGAAGTGCTACAATCTCTACGTTTGTGGAGGGTGGAGCAGAAACGTAGCTGGGGCCCTGCTGATTGGATCTCCATTGTATTTAAACTGCATTAAACTGCCTTTAAACTGCCCAGAGCTTGCTGGTAAGTGCTACAATCTGTAAACATTTGTGGAGGGTGGAGCACAAAATACTGGGGCCCTGCTGATTGGATTCCATTGTATTTCACAACTGCATTTAAGCTAAACTGCCGCAGATTGCGGGGAAGTGCTACAATCTGTACATTTGTTGAGGGTGGGTAGAAATGTAGCTGGGCCCTGATTGGATCTCCATTGTATTTAAATTGCTGTATTTAAACTGCCCAGAGCTGATGGGAGGTTTTACAAACTCTAAGACTGCAACAGAAACGTAGCTGGGCCCTGATTGGATCTGCATTGTATTTAAACTGCTGTATTTAAACTGCCCAGAGCTGCTGGGAGGTTTTACAAACTCTAAGTTTTTTGGAGGGTGATCAGAATGTAGCCTGTGTTCCCTGCTGAATTGGATCTCCCTTGTATTTACCTGCAATTTAACCTGCCCAGAGCTTGCTGAAGTGCTACATCGTACTTTTGTGGAGGTGGAGAGGACATTTATCCGGTGCATCGGATCGTCTCAGGGTCTCGGTTCGACGTATCATCCCAGCACCAATGGGCAGCAGCGGAATGCCCAAACTGAATGGGTTGAGCATTCCTACATAGCTATGGGCGTGTCGTACAGCAAGATGGACCTGTGTTGACTCCTGCCATTCGCGAAGTGGCATACAACAACGCGGTGCACAGTAGAACAGGGTTTGCCCCCTTTCGGGTGGTGCACAGCCTGGATTTCATCCTAATCCCCGAGTATAACCAAGGGGACCCCTTGCCCTGCCAGCCCCAGCATTGGATAACACAGATTGGATCTCCATTTTAATTAAACTGCATTTAAATTGCCCAGAGTTTGTTGGGAAGTCCTACAATCTGTACATTTGTTGAGGGTGGAGCAGAAACGTAGCTGGGGCCCTGCTGATTGGATCTCCATTGTATTTAAACTGCATTTAAACCGCATTTAACCTGCCCAGAGGTTGCTGGGAAGTGCTACAATCTGTAGGTTTGTGGAGGGTGGAGAATAAAGGTAGCTGGGGCCCTGCTGATTGAATCTCCATTATATTTAAACCGCATTTAATCTGCCCAGAGCTTGCTGGGAAGTGCTACAATCTGTACATTTGTGGAGGGTGGAGCAGAAACGTAGCTGGGGCCCTGCTGTTTGGATCTCCATTGTATTTAAACTGCATTTAAACTGCATTTAAACTGCTCAGAGCTTGCTGGGAAGTGCTACAATCTGTACGTTTGTGGAGGGTGGAGAAGAAACGTAGCTGGGGCCCTGCTGATTGGATCTCCATTGTATTTAAACTGCATTTAAACTGCATTTAAACTGCCCAGAGCTTGCTCGGAATTGCTACAATCTGTATATTTGTGGAGGGTGGAGCAGAAACATAGCTGGGGCCCTGCTGATTGGATTTCCATTGTATTTAAACTGCATTTAAACTGCCCAGAGCTTGCTGGGAAGTGCTACA